>CAUYQG010179621.1:0-26213 GCA_963574415.1 Tarsius wallacei | reverse complement strand
TTTTTTTTGAGTTGGAGTCTCACTCTGTCGCCCAGACTGGAGTGCAGTGGCCGCTCCCAGCCACCGCAGCCTCGACCTGCTGGGCTCCAGTGATCCTTCCACTCAGCCTTCCAAGTAGCTGGAACTACAGGCGTGCACTACTACACCCAGCTAATTTTTTTTTTTGATTTATTATAGAGATGAGGTCTCGCTTGCCCAGGCGGGTCTCGAACCCACGGGCTCAGGCAATCCACTCACCTCAGCCTCCCAAGGCGCGGGATTACAGACTGAGCCACTGAGCCCGGCTTATTTTATTTTAAATTGAGACATAACAATTGCATACATTGATCAGGTACACGTTATATTTCGATACATGCATACAATGTGTAGTGATCAACTCAGGGTAATTGGGATATCCATCACCTCAAATGTTTATCATTTCTTTGTATGGAAAATTCAAATCCTCTCTTACAGCTGTTGTCAGTTTTCATCTTAATCAACTCTCTCCACAATAATGTTGCATAGCAAACAGCTCTGAAACTCAGTGACATATGCAAATAAGCAATGTTTTGTCCATGCATCTGCAAATTGGTGGCAGCCGTTGTAGTCCACATGTTTTGGGCTTAGGTTGGAAGAGCTAACCAGGCTCTTCTCGAGAAAGAGGACAAACGGTCCCAGACGGGCGAGCAGAAATGTGCAATGTGTCTTAAATCCTTGACTCTGGCTTCACAAACTGTCACCTCCACTCACCCCTCGTTGGATAAAGCATGACCTATGCCCAAGCCCCTGATATCAGGGTTCAAGGAGGCACATTCTTCGCTTGAGAAATGTGCATGTATGTGTATAAACGAATACTTGCTGAACGTTAATCTCATATCGGGCCTCATAGAACATGATCGATGCTTTCCTTGCGGACTTCACAACATTCTGCCCTCTATTATGTGCATGTCAATTACACACACGCTTTATCTCCCAACCACACTGGGTTTCTTCAGGGCAGAGTCCGTGTGCAGCCACTCTCAGTACAACCCCACCAATTAACTTAGGAAAGGGATATTGTACATAGTAATATGTGGTCGGACTCTGGGTGCCTTTTGAAAGTAGGGCAAGCAGAATTTACCGACAGATTGGGTACGTACTATGTAAGTGATTGAGGGAGATGATGATGCTTTTGACCTGGGCAATTGAGAAAATTGAGTTGCCCTATACAGAGATGGGGGAAGTCGTGGGAGGAACTGATGCTCAGAAAACTGAAGGTCATTAATATCTATTTCATTGCTTTCAGAACTGTGGGATGCTTGATATTTATGGGTAATGGAGGAGACACTTAGGGGATGTACAGGCCCAACAACAGTTAACACTGAATCCTAGAGTTAGAAAGCTATTTATCTTTTAATTCTTTATCGACTCTTTTGATGAGCTAAAAACAGTCTCCGTTTGGTGCTCGCATGTCTTTAAACACTTGCTGTTTCCCCTTTTTTAGAAAAAAGAAATTGTGCTGCTGGCTTAGAGAATTGGGCTGGCAGCAATATCTAGCTAGATTTAATAATAGCATTTTCATTTCATTGTATTTCTTTTTCTGGATAACTTCTCTTTATGACTGTTGACGCTGGTTCATTTACAGCCAAGGTATACATTTCCTTTAAAAATGGATTTGCTTATGTTAAAAAGGGAATCAATTTACAAAGAGATGTTTAAGTAAATTCATCCATCCATTTATTTAGAAAATATTTATTGAGTGTCAACTATGTACCGGACGCTGTTTTGGGAGCTGGGGATACAGCAGTAAATGGGAATAGACAGAGGCTCAGGGCTTCTTGGAGCTTGGGGTCCAGAGGAGAAGGTGGACAACAGATCGAGGAGATAAAGGAACAAGTATTTTAGAATGATGATAAGCCCTATAGGACAAGTAAAGCAGAAAAGAGGGATTGGTGCGGGGGAGGGGTTTGCAATTTAAGTAGAGAGGCCAGAGAATGTCTGGTGGAGAAGGTGACATTTGGGAAAAGAGCCGAGGCGGCTAGCCACGCTGGTAGAGGAAGAGTGTTCCCGGCAGAGGGAACAGATAGGATGAAAGCTCTGTGGCTAGAGTACGCCTGGCACAATCAAAGAAGGGCACGGAGCCCTGTGTATTTGGAATAGAGGGAGCAAGGGAGAGAGTAGAAGAAAGTAGTATCCAGCAGGTAAAAGGGGATAGGATCATGCAGAGCTGTGGGTACACTGCTAGGAAGGTGACTGGTGCTCGAGCCAGATGAGGGGCCCTGGAGTATTTTTGAGCAGAGGAGTGACACGATCTGCCTTGCAGTTTAAAAGCATCACTGTGGCTGTGTTGAGGACAAACTCAAGGGAGCAGGGACAGTATCAAGGATACCTGAGGGGTCGGGGGCAGTTGCAGAAATCCAGGTGGGAGATGACGATGACTTGAGTCTGGGGACGAGTTCTGGGTATATCTTGGAGGCAGAGCAAGCGGAATTAGCTGAGATTTGATCCGCTGACAGATTTGATATGTGCTGTGTAAAAGAATGAGGGAGATGATGATACTGCTTTTGACCTGAGCAACTGAGAATGTTGCATTGCCCTATGCAGAGATGGGGAAATGCCGGAGGAACAGGTGAGGAGTTCCATTTGCTTCTGTTGACTTTGAGACCCTGTCAGGCACCCGAGCAAAGGTGTGAAGTGTGCTGTCAGATATTTGAGGTCAGAGTTCAGGGGAGAGGTCCTAAATGGAGACTTAATACCAAGAGTCACGGCACAGAGATGGTGCTTGCTGAAGACATGAGACAGAGCATAGGTCTCTCTTGCCTGCCTGTGGCCAGCCCAGCATTGGCAGCTGTTGGTCAGCTAAAATCTTGGTACCTGATGTGGCAGGTGCCCATGACACAAGGCTATTTTACCAGTGACTCTGGGAAAACACTCCAGTTTTGTGTGGATCCAGAAGGGCCAAGAAAATTTGCTTTAAAAATTTCATTTCAGCAAAACCACTCTGCAGAGCGAGCTTTCCACATTAAGCTTTGCAAATTGATCTGCTCTGTCATTTTGACTTTTTCAACTTTGCCTTATTCTTTGCACAGTTCGTATTTCCACCGGGAAGCAGTTATCTGAAGCCTGAACTCTATATGTCAAAACATCCTGTTAGGGGTTTCTGAGGTTTCTGATGTTGGACAATAGAGGACATTTGGTTTCCACATCAGAGGAGGAAATTTTCTTCCTGTTGTTATGTTATCACTGCAGACCGGATCTCTATTGTTTCAGGTCTTGGTGCCAAAAGCAGATGCCTAAGACATGCAATAGTCATTTGTGACAAAACACGAAACTGGCTCTGCCTGAGAATTGCGAGGACAATTTTAAATAATAACGATAACTACCAAAAAGTGGACACTTGTATTTACTGGTTTTGTTTTATAGTGGGTGTTATTGCTGACCTGCCAGGAACCCCTTCATGGCTGTACACCCACCTTCCAGCTGCTGTGGGTATCAGTTGCTAGCAGCTCTCTATTGCCTTCCTGGCCAAATAAGATCCACCTCCCTGGCTGAATAGGAAACACCTCATCTGGGTGAATATGAGTCACCTCATCTGGGTGAATAGAAAACACCTCATCTGGGTGAATAAGAAACACCTCACCTGGGTGAATAGGAAACTCCTTACTTGGTGGGTAGAAAACACCTTACCTGGGTAGATAGGAAACACTGCACCTGGATGAGCAGGAAACACCTTACCTGGGTGAATAGGAAACCCCTTACCTGGGTGAATAGGAAACAGCTCCCTGGTCTGAATAGGAAATACCTCACTTGAATGGATAAGAAACATTTCACCTGGATGGATAGGAAGCACCTCACCTGGGTGAATAAGATCCACCTCACCTGAGTGAATAGGCAACACCTTACCTGGGTAGATAGGAAACACCTGGGTGAACAGGAAACACCTCACTTGGGTGAATAGGAAATCCTCACCTGTGTGAAAAGGAAACAACCTACTTGGTGGGTAGAAAACACCTTACCTGGGTAGTTAGGAAACACCTCCCCTGGGTGAATAGGAAACCCCTTACTTGGGTGAATAGGAAACAGCTCCCCAGGCTGAATAGGAAATACCTCACTTGGATGGATAAGAAACATCTCACCTGGATGGATAGGAAGCACCTCACCTGGGTGAACAGGAAACACCTCACTTGGGTGAATAGGACATCTTCACCTGGGTGTAAAGGAAACACCCTACTTGGTAGGTAGAAAACACCTTACCTGGGTAGTTAGGAAACACCTCACCTGGATGAGCAGGAAACACCTTACCTGGGTAAATAGGAAACCCCTTACCTGGGTGAATAGGAAACAGCTCCCCGGGCTGAATAGGAAATACATAACTTGGATGGATAAGAAACATCTCACCTGGATGAATAGGAAGCACCTCACCTGGGTGAATAAGAGCCACCTCACCTGAATGAATAGAAAACACCTTACCTGGGTAGATAGGAAACACCTCACCTGGGTGAACAGGAAACACCTCACTTGGGTGAATAGGAAATCCTCACCTGAAAAGGAAAGAGCTCCCCTGGCTGAATAGGAAACACCTCACTTGAATGGATAAGAAACACCTCACTTGGATGGATAAGAAACACCTCACCTGAATGAATAGGAAACATCTCACCTGGGAGAAAAGGAGCCATCGCACCTGGGTGAATAAGATCCACCTCATCTGGGTAAATAGAAAATATCTCACCTAGGTGACTCGGAAACGCCTCACCCTGGTGAATAGGACACACTTCACCTGAGTGAATAGGAACCATCTCACCTGGCTGGAGAGGAAACAACTAACCAGGGTGGATAGGAGCCATCTCACCCGGGTGGGTGGAAAATACCTCCCCTGCCACTGCTACAAGGGGCAGCCAGCAGCCAACTACCCAGGTAAGGTGTTTTCTACCTACCATAGGATGCCCCCCTTGCATCTATTTGGGACTAGCTGTGTGGTTCAACCTGTCCTCCAGAACTCCCTGTGTCATTAGGGTGAAGGCAGTCTTGAGTGGAGCCCATGTTCTTGCTTTTTGCTCTTTCATCCTATTCCCCTTCCATTGCTCTCCTCCTAAGAGATTTTCCTATCTCAGAATCCTGTCTCAGGCTCTGTTTCTAGGGAGCTTGGCTTAAGATAAGTGTCTGAAATACTTTATTTTACATCATAGAATCTTTTCACCAACCCTCTGAAATAGTACCAATATTTCTCCTCTGCAGATGTGGATGCAAAGGCATGGAAAGGTTAGTGATTAGCCCAGGGTCCCATACTTAAGCAGGCACAAGAACCAGGAGTCAGATCCAGCATTTGTTCCTAAGCACATTCTCCTGACGTGATGGTATGTTGCCTTTCCATATGGTCCATCTCAGATATTTTGCACTTCACTTGTTTTCTTCTTTTATTTGGGGTTCAAATGTGGACTTCTTTAAGCAGTGTTGACCTAAAGGGAGGAGACTAGCTGTCTGTAGTGATCATGGGAGAGGGATAAGAGATACCTGGGCCCTTAGGGAGGCAAAAAAGGTGATTACTCAGTAAAGTCAGCCATGTTGTACTGGCAAGAATAAGTAAAAACCAAGAACCTCTCCCACTGGAAAAACCCAAGAACCTCTCCCATTAAGTTTTGAAATAGTCAGCGATTGCCCCCAGCCATTTGTAAGTCACTTACATGCTCACTGCCTCCTGTTCTAGACTTGGCCTCAGATGCCCTCTGTGCATAGATGTGCAATGTGTCAAAAGGACAGATGCTTAGTGTTCAGGAGACATAAACATAAACATACCACCAACTAGTAAGGTTGCCTTTGCAAATTTCAAACTATGCTAAATAGAACAGTTTGCTCATCAGGAAAATGGAGGAATGGCATCTCCTCTGGCCTTTATAAGATCATTGTAAGTACTTGAAATACTACAAGTTGCTCTCTGAAAGAGAGAAATTATGATTGTTGGGTCTTCTGGGTAAGGAGAAGGTACAGGTTCCTTTGTTTAACTCCTGAAGGCTTCCGAAGCCTTGAGCTGGTGAATCAGCTCATGTTTCAAAATGGAATGCGGCACTGAAATGGACAGACTGAGATCTGACTAGTAGAAATGTAAGGGCAAACCTTTGGGCTCAAAACATTTGTGACACACCTACTGGTTGTGAGAGGATTGGTGAAACAATCCATGCTTAAAAAGGATTGAAGGGTTTTTGATTGACAGCAAAGTCAATATCAGCCAATAATGATAATGCTGTTGTGCTTGTAAGAACATAAATGTAATTCTCACCTGCCTTAAGAGAAATAGAGAATGCATGGTCTCATTCTACTCTAGCTTGGTGAGATTACAGTTGGAAAATAAAATAATAAGGATGAGATCTTATATTTATTGACCACTTACATCATGGCAGGCATTGAGCTGAGTGTTTTATGTGAATTATCTCTTTCATTCTCCCAGCATCGTATGGAACATGAAATAGTCTTCTACAGATGAGAGGATTGGGGCTTAGATAAGTCACTTTCACAGCACCCCACAATGAATAAGTTAATGTACTTACCGAGGACAAGATGTTTTTCAGTCTGAGGATGCTTCATTGTGGGTCACAAAATCAAGTTCATGAGTCATGGTCAGATATCAAAAATATCTGCATTGCAAACAGTAAAGAGTTGCTTTGTAAAACTTTTGTTCCAGCAAGGTATGTGTGAGTGTGTATGTGCCCACCTGTATTTGTGTGTGTTGTGTTGTGATGTAAAATGTATTTCTTACTGTAAGTTGTAATTTTAAAGGTTTGCAAAAACAACAGCTTACGCTATATTCCTTTCTTTGGGTTTCTCACTCTAAGTGGGACAGAACAAGACCAAGCATCTCAGATGAGGGGACGAGGATGACAGGGGGACTGAAAAATGTGGCTGACCAGAGCAATATCTGCAGCCCTGTGCTCTGTGGGACTGAAGCCCTCCCTTGGGTTACCACTTCCCTAGCCTGAGGATCATGCTCAATTCCAACACTGAGTGACCGAAGCTCTTGGCAGGCAGTGTGAGGTACTATCTGACAGTTTAGGCAAGGGTCAAGGCAGGTGGCTCCCTTAAGTGTTGGTCACCACCCATCAGGGCATTGCTTGGGTCAGGGGGAGGAGTATGAACAGGGGAAGGCGGAAGGCACGCAGTCAGAAGTCAGAGCTAGTGAGAGATGGAGGAAGGGGGCCTGGACGTTTCACCATGGACAGCTCCCAGGAGGCAGCCTTGTTCCGGAGTCTTGGGGATTTTCTTTTTGTTGCCTCTGAGTTCAACCATCTGGGAAACCTCATTGAGAATGTGGCTTTCCCTTTATATTTGCCAAGAATTCATCCTCAGTTTTCCAAGACCTTTTGCCTTGGGGAGCTGTGTTTTCTGACCTGACAATATAAGACACTGTACAAGAGTGGGATATTTCAGAGGTAAGAAATCAGAACATCACTTTCAACTTGGGGAGGGAGGCTGATTTCTTAAAACTTTGTGTTTATCTTTGGTCTTCTACAACATAAACCCTGCCTGAGGGATGCTATGGGAAGAAATGTCAACTTTGGAATTAGAATGTGAAGTCAACATGAGCAGAAACTTTATACAGGCATATCTCATTTTTAGTGTGCTCTATAGATGCTGTGCTTTTCAGTATGGAAAGTTTGTACAACTCTACTTTAAGCAAGTCTATCAGTGCCATTTTTCTAACAACATGTGCATGTCTGTGTGTCACATCTTGGTAATCCTCACAATACCTCAAACTTTATTATTATTATTATATCTATTATGGAGATCTATAATTAGTGATCTTTGCTACTACTATTGCAATTGTTTTGAAGTGCCCATCTAAGGTGGTGAACTTAATGGATAAATGTTGTGTGTGTTCTGACTGTCCCACTGACCATCTGTTTCTCTGTCTCTGTCTTTTTCTTCAGGGATCCCTAGTCCCTGAGAAAAAAACAATATTGAAATTAGGACAATTAATAGCCCTATAACGGCCTTTGAGTGTTCGAGTGGAAGGAAGAGTTGAATGTTCCTCACTTTAGATCCAAAGCTAAAAATGATGAAGCTTAGTGAGGAAGGGTGTTGAAAACAGAGATAGGCCAGAAGTTGGGCCCCTTGTGCCAAGGTTAGCCATGTTGTGAATACAAGGAAAAAGTTCTTGAAGAAAATTAAAAACACAGCAACAAAGTCCGGGTGACAGCATGCATGTTTATAGCATGTCTTACTGAACATTTTAAGCCCACTGTTGAGAACTACTGCTCAGAAAAAGTATCCCTTTCAAAATATTACTATTCATTGACAGTGCACCCAGTCACCCAAGAGCTCTGATAAAGATGTACAGGAGATGAATGTTGTCTTAATGCCTTTGAATACAACATCCTTCCTGTGGCCCATGGTTTAAAGAGGAAATTTGATTTTTCCAGTCTTATTAATTAAGAAATACATTGTGAGGCTGGGCACAGTGGCTCAAGCCTGTAATCCCAGCACTTTGAGAGGCTGAGGCAAGAGGATTGCCTGAGCCCAGGGGTTCAAGACCAGTCTGGGCAATTTGGTGAGACCTCATTTCTACAAAAAAAAAAAAAAAAAAAATTAGCCGGGAGTGGTGGCATGCGCCTGTAGTTCCAGCTACTTGGAAGGCTGAAGTGGAAGGATCACCTGAGTCCAACAGGTTGAGGCTGTGGTAGCAGTGAGCGCGACACTGCACTCCAGCCTGGGTGACAGAATGAGACTCCAACTCAAAAAACAAAAACGAAAACAAAAATCAGAAATACATAGTGTGAGGCAACAGATGTCATAGGCAAGGATTTCTATGATGGATCCGGGCAAAGTCAATAAAAGCCTTCTGGAAAGGATTCATCATTCTAGATGCCATTAAGAGCATCCGTGATTCATGGGAGGAGGTCAAAACATCAACGTGAACAGGAGTTTAGATGAAGTAGATTCTAGTCTCACGGATGAGTTGGAGGGGCTCAAGACTTCAGTGGTAGAAATAACAGAACTGGAATTCGAAGTGGAGCCTGGAGTCTGAAATGTGACTGAATTGCTGTAATCTCATGATGCAACTTGAATGAATGATGAGTTGCTGCTTTTAGATGGGTGGAGAAAGTGGCTTCTTGAAATGGAATCTACTCCCGGTGAAGACACTGTGATCATTGTTGAAGTGACAACAAAGGATTTATAAGATGGCATAAACTTCGTTGATAAAGCAGCGGCAGGATTTGAGAGGATTGATTTCAATTTTGAAAGATGTTCACTGTGAGTAAAATGTTATCTAACAGCACCGCATGCTGCAGAGAAAACTTTCACGAGAGGAAGAGTCAATTGATGTGGCAAACTTCATTGCTGTCTTATTTTAAGAAATTGCCATAGCCACCCCAGCCTTTAGCAACCACCACTGGGATCAGTCAGCAGCCATCAACGTCGAGGCAAGATCCTCCACCAGCAAAAAGATCACAACTCACTGAAGGCTCAGATCATCATTAGCATTTTTTAGCACCAAAGTCTTTTAAAATTAAGGAATGTAAATTAGACATGCTATTGCACACTTTTCATAGACAACAGTATAGTTAAACATAACATTTGTATGCACTGGGAAATGAAAAAAATCGTGTGGCACTTTATTGCGATATTAATTTTATTGTGACGGTTTGGAACGTAACCTGCAATATCTCCGAGGTATGCTTGTATTTGTTGAACGAGTAGGTTTCAAAATCTACTCTCTTTCACTACTAGCTAAATGCTCTTTGGCAAATTGCTTAACTTTTCTGAGCCTCAGCTTCCTCGTCTATAGAATGGGGATATGAATATGTGTTCTATAGGGGTTGTTGGAGGAATTAGATACGGTATTTTATCTGAAAGGACCAAGATGCAAATCAGGCACTTAATAAATCTTTGTGTCTTTTCCTTCTGTGGAAGTGACATTGCTGTCCTCCTCTCCCAAGTTCCTGAAGCCTGCCACTTACTGGAGTTCCCTCCTCATCCAAGGCTGGTGCTGCTTCCGAGACTGGAGTTCTCTACTTTTGGGGACTACATCCTCTGAAAAGGGACTTGAAGCAGGGACAGGTATAGGTTTGTGACTTCTTAAGGAGGTCCCAGTGGAGAGAGAAGACTGCCCTGCTTGGGCTCTGGCAGCCACCCCGGGGCTGATGCAAGCAGGTGATGGGTGGCCCATTCAAAGCATTCACCCAGAGAGGCTGACATATCTTTCGGCAAAGCTCGCGCTGCCAGGAGATTTCCAACTTCGTGCCACTTTCTTTTCAAAATATATCTTTATTCTTAATGAATAAAATAAATACATTCTTAATATAGGATAATCTAACGATTTATTAAGGTAAGACATTAGTGACATCTCCCAATCCTACATGACAGAGGGGAATGACTCTCAATATTTTGGCACATATAATGCCAAGCATTTTTTGGAGTACATTTATATTTAATATGTATATTATGTAAATCATTTTAAATGTGATCATTCTCTTCTTCTCTGTAACTTGCTTTTTTCATTTTCTCCTGTCAGAATAAATTCATTTTATTCTTTTTAAACATCTGCATAGCATTTCATTATATCCTGGGTCCTTAATTTGCTTAACCAATTGTCTTCTTGATGGTCATTTGAGTTATTTCCAATTATTTTGCTAATTATGAGCATTTTTGTCTACTTAGGATTATACATGCTTTGAATCTCTCAGGCTGGGTTTTTAATCTCTTGAAAAATATTTGGACTTTGGAAATAGCTAAGAGTAATTTGGCAACAGCTTTTTCATGATTCTTGTAAGAAGCATTGACTCAGCACTGAATGTTCCAGACCTCGTGCTGGGTTCTGTGGATACAGAGAGGGGTTCAGGTGTGCCGATGCAGTCTTGTCATGTGAGTTTCATGTGATAATGGCCTTAAGGGATGGGTAAATAGCCTTGCTCTGGGGTGGATGGAAAGGAGTTAGGGAAAGCTTTACAGAGGACATTTGATCTGAGCTTTAAGTAAGTAGAATTCTCCATGTGAAAAGCAAATAGAAGGACATTTTAAAAATCTGAACTGGAGCTTGCAGAGCTAGAGAGAGATGAACTACCATGTTACATTTTGTGGCTGACAAATCACAGTGTGGGTCTGAAACGGAGATGGATGTTCTGCGCAGGGAGAAGAGAGAGTCCAGGCAGGAATCTGCTAAAGGCAGCCAGGACCAGATTGCAAACTCCTTGCTGAGAACCCTGAATTTGGAGGGAGGGAGATGAGGGAAGTATTAGCTGAGTTCGTGGGCTTTGGAGGCAAGCTGGGCCCCAATTCCTGCCCCACCATTACAAGACCTTTCCAATACTGCCCTTAGTCCTGGCAAAGAGGACTTTCTCCACCTAGTCCTCCTCCAGCTGTGTCCTAGCATGGGATGAGAAGTTAGTGGGGCCAAGGGGACAGACAACCCATGTCCCCATCTTCTAGACCAGGCAACCTGTGATTCTTGTCCATACATCCCCTGACCTACCTCCCAAGATGCATGGACCTCTTGGCTCAGTGCATGCCCCGGAGGCTGCACCATGCCACTGGTGTGCACATTCCCACCTCTGAGCAGTGCCCAAGGGCTGACAGTTTTCAGGGGATACGGATGAAGCTCTGATGTGCTGGCTAAGGTGCCCACACATGTGTGATGAGGTCTCTGTCATGGGATGGAGCCAGGATGAAGAGGGAGGGGGATGGGTTGTGGGCTCTAGGTGTCCTGTCGCCTGGGACCTTATAAATATGGAGGGAAGGCCTGTTACTTAGCCTGCCTGTTCCTTATTTTCCTCTTCCACAAGGTAGGACACACAATCAACCTTATGTCAGAGGGATTTGGTGGAGACTGAATAGAATATCAGATGTAAAATGCTCAGCATAATGCCTGCCTAGCATACAGTAAGTGCCCAACAAAGGCTTACGGTAGGCAGCAGCGTTCTCAAGGAACCTTTACAGTTGGGGTCGGCATGCTGGATGTGGTGATGTGGTGTGAAGGATGGACCGGGAGTGGGGAGCTAAAGGCCGGGAGACCAGCTAGGAGCCTGCAACCGTGTGACACGGAGTTGTTGGAGATCTGGGCAGTGTGGCTGACACAAGTCAGTGGGTGTCTCTAGGCCACCTCCAGTCACTTTAATTGGGAATGTACCATACATTTCCTATAGGCATGAAAGTCAGCATTTCTTCAGTATGACTCACTGACTACCAGCATGAGAGCAAACAGAATGGTTTGGCTGAAATGCAGATTTCCAGGCACCAGATCAGAAATGATCTCTCAGAATCTCTGAGGATGGGACCCAGATGCACTCGTGAAGCACATCAAGTTTGTGAACCACAGATACAGAGCGAAGTAAAGATCACTTGATGACTAAGGATTGTGCATTCATCTGGAATGACACTGAAAGAGGAGAGGGTATAACCTAGCTGGAAGGAAAAATATATTACTTAATATCTACTGATTGTTTTGGAGGAAATGTCTCTTCAAACATAAAGCCAAATTAAAAAAAGAATGACAAGGTGTTGGTGACAAAGAGATTGGGGGCCACACTGCTCTGTAGGAGGCTTTGTGTGTGTGTGTGTGCGTGTGTGTGTGTGTGTGTGTGTGTGTGTGTGTCTAAGGAATTGCAAATCGATATTCCATTTCCCTTGGAGTTTACATAGCTGCCCACAGGGCGATTCCCGACTCAAGGATGAATAGGGCTGTATCACCCGGCTAGAGAACAATGAATTTTCCAGACGGGCCACATATCCTTTAATGTGCTTTTCAGGAAACGGTGTTTGGAGGGCACTAGCTCCTTCCTTGGAGGACTCTCACGTGCTCTTGACCTATTCTCCAGCAGTCCCTCAGGGTCTGGGAGAGACGACTTGTGTGCAGGTAAAAGCGCAGTAGTTGAGATAGAACATCCGAAGTCAGGCGGGGACTGCAAGTACTGTCATTTGTGTAGTGGATTTTCTATCCTCTGGACTGCGATTACTGAGAGGGCAGGGCCAACTTACATTTCTCTGTTACACATCCCCTGCATTCGTCAGCATCAGCCAGGTTGTGTTGCTGTCATGAGTGACAAGGGTGGATTTTTTGCCCACACACTGTGTCCACCGTGGTCCAGTTGGGTCTGGGCTCAAGGTCATCCTCACTCTGGCACCCCGGTTGATGGGTGGATCTCTCAGCCCCTGGGCTGCTGCCAGTTACCGCAGAGGGGGGAAGGAAATGTGGTGGATTTCACGCCAGATTGGAAAGACTTCCGCCTGGGAGCCACAGTGACTTCTTATATTTCACTGGACAAAGGAAATCACGTGGCCCTACTTAAGTTGAAGGAGTTGAGAAGGTCAATAAAATGAGTCCTTTGAAGGAGGACACCAGAAATATTGCTTAACAGCGATAGTGACTTCTAGGCTGCCATGACAAACTAACTTGGAACCGTGCAGGGAAATGAAAAAAAAAATGAGCTTGTCATGAATCCAGAGCCATGAGAATGTGGAGCGTTGGAAGATGCATGGGCCTGGAGGCTCCAGAGCAAGTCCCGTTGCTCTCTGGACGTTGGGCTTTTTATTTGGAAAATAGGACATATTGGCTCTTTATCTATACATTTCTCCTTAGTCTGTAGGCCAGGCAGGCATTTGCTGACTGAGCTGGCATTTCCAGCTTCTTAATTTGGATTCTGAATGCTCTTCATGTCTTCAAGGGAAGGCCCTAGTGTCCCAAGTCAACCATTTGAGGCTGCCTGTCCAGAAACATGCCAATAAGCACACAGCGGAAAACCCTGAGTAGGGAACGTGGGTCAACACTCGTGTCCCAAGAGTTTCTACCGAAATATGGATTCCCTTTTTATTTTTTATTTTTGAGTCACCCAGGCCAGAGCGCAGTGGCACCGTTATAGCTCACTGCAGGCTTGATCGCCTGTGCTCAGATGATCCTTTCACCTCAGCGTCCAGAGTAGATGGGACTACAGGTGTGTGCCACCATTCCTGGCTTATCTTATTTTATTTTAATTTTGTAGAGATGAGTTCTCACTATGTTGCCCAGGCTGGTCTCGACCTCCTGGGCTCAAGCAATCCTATCATCTCAGCCTCCCAAAGTGCTGAGATTACAGGTGTGAGCCACTGTGCCTGGCTGGATTCCCTTTTAAAAAGCCAGAATTGACCGGGCTCAGTGGCTCAGCCTGTAATCTCAGCACTTTGGGAGGCCGAGGTGAGTGGATTGCTTGAGCCCGTGGGTCTGAGACCAGCCCGGGCAACTTGGCGAGACTTCATCTTTACAATAAATAAATTAGCTGGGCATGGTAGCACGTGCCTGTAGTTCTGGCTACTTGGAGGGCTGAGGCCGAAGGAACACCGGAGCCTGGCAGGTCGACGCTGGGGTGGCCATGAGTGTGCTACTGCACTCCAGCTTGGGTGACAGAGTGAGACTCCAACTAAAAAAAATAAAACGAAAATAAAAGACAAAATTGCAGTGCCATGAGGAGTGTGGGCTGTGAGGTCTGATACCTTGAGTTCAAATGTCACCTTCAGCGCTTACTGTATGACCCCAGGCAAATGACTCACCTTGCTGTTCTTGGTTACCCTCAGTGTTTCTGTAAGAAGCAGACGGCGTCACACATGTAAAACCTGTCGCATTGTGCCTGACACTCATTGAGCACTCAGTGATGATCCTGAACATTATTATTTGTTCCTTATACTGGGATTCCTGGTGCTCATAGCCTCAGTTTCTCCATCTGTGAAATAGGCTTATTGCTAAGACCTTAAGAGAGTTGAGAGACTAAAAGTTGGTGGAAATACTTCACCCAATGCTGACTTGAGATCAGTGACTAGTACCCGGTAACCAGTACCTCCACTCACCAACCGTGTGACCTCACTGTAATCTGTCTGTGCCTCAGTTTCCTTTGCTATACAGTAAGCATCAACATACCTGTAGTCATATGCCGGGATTCTGAACTTGTGCTTTTAAGTGTGTCTAGCCCCTTCCTCAGTGTTTCTGACCATGGAAGATACATTGAAAGAGAAATTTTGTCAAGGTTCAAAACTGCCCAAACCCTAGAAATACTGCTGGGGCCCAAAAGCTGAACAGTGGCTCAACCTGTGTATCACTCAGCCCTTCTCATCTCTGCCTGGGTGCCAAGCCAGCAGGCTGGCCAGCCTCCCTGCCAGCTTCACCCCTTCTAACCTCTCTGCACTACAGACCTGGTGATCTGGCTGAAGCGTCTATCTGATCTGGTCGCTGCCCAGCTCAGTTGCCTTCAACAGCTCCTGTTGCCCTTAGAATAAAAGCCAAGCATGAGACATGGTGCACAAAGCCCTTCAGAGTCTGGGCTGGCAGCATCTCTAGACTCTGCTCTTCCCATAGGTCCCTCCAGAAAACTGTGGTCCGGCCTGGCTGTGTTTTGTAATTCCAGTCGCTCTCCATGCCCTTCTCTGCCTCTGTGCCTTTGCACAAGCTGCTCCTCCTGCTAGGAATGCACTTCCTAGCTCCATCCTCCCAACGAATTCTTACTCACATTTAAGGATTCAGTCTGGGTCACTTCCATAGGATCTGGGATTCCTTTCCCCCCAAGGCCTCAGGCCCCCATGCTTCCCCTGACTCCTTGAATATTTCTGTATTTCTCCTTCTTCTTCACCTGACTGTGAGTTTCCAAAGAACAAGGTAATAAAAACACTTACAAGCACCTGTGGGTGTGCTTGGCGCTGTTCTGATCTCCTTACATATAATAATGTACTCAACACTCATAATCACCTTCTGATAGTTACTCTTTCCTCCCCCCATTTTACACAGGAGGTCAATTAAACACAAGGAGGTTAGATAACTTACCCACAGTCACACAGCTGGTTAGTAACACAGGCAGTAATCTTACCGAGCCATTATGGAGTAGAAATTGGTGAGTACTTGTTGAAATGCAGCAGAAGAATGGAAGAATCAACAGCCTTGAAGAAGGGGGCATTGCCCAATTCCCAGGCAGAAACAAACTCTTAAGAAATATCGTTAAGAGCATCAGGGAGCTGTGGGCCCAAACTTCCCAAGTAGTTAGGGGGCAGGGAAGGGAAAGTGAAGCATAAGAAAAGTTGAAAAATTGGGGAGAGGATTTCCTCTTTGTTGTCTATCTACCCTTGGGAAGACTTGCAGCTGACATCATCACTAGGGTGGGAACTTGGTTTGGGAGAGAAAGCATAGAATATGAATATGTAATGAATATACCATATATATTTTAGTCAAATAAATAGAAGAGTAGGTAAAGAATATGCTAATTACCTTCTACAATGGACGTATATTCCACAGTACCCTTGGTGCTATACATTTATTTGTAAACAGGTAACTTCTGGTGCATGAGGCGATAGTCATGGGTACTTCTAGGCCTGAGTTGAAGATTTGGGGGTATCAGAATATAGGTATGGGATGGTGTCTTTCCCTCTCCTAGTCTTTTAAAATGTTTTTGAAGTCCTGTTGAGGGATACTCTGAGGGATGTAAGTGACTAAGAGCCTGAATTAGGAAGAGGGTCATTCTCTGCCCACTGTCTCTGTGGGGTAGTGTTAGTGCCCTCAAAGCTCAAGGTGACCACCAGCGGGAATTGCCATGCCCAGAAGAGGGCCTGGAAGAATAGTATTATTACAGAAAAGGATTACAAACACTTACAAGCACCTATGGGTGTACTTAGCATGGTATAACATAATAATGTACTCAATACTTATAATCACTTTCTGATAGTTACTCTTTTTCCCCCCAGTAGTCACGGATTCCCCCCTTGAGGGCACATGGGCAGGCAATCCCTTTCCAGAAAACTGGAGAATATGACAGGCTTGAACCTGGAACCACGACCATGCTGGTAGCTCATTAAAGAACTGGAGCAAATTTTAGGAAGGTCCTTCTTGTTCTTGGAACATTGGATGACTGTGGCCATCTTTACCTAGCTAGTGCTGCTAGTCATGACTTCTCCTTGGGAAGATGATGCCGTGTGTGTGTGTGTGTGTGTGTGTGTGTGTGTGTGTGTGTAATGGAATAATTGCTCTATGAAGAGCTTTCGTTAGTGCTTCTAATTTAAGCCATTTGCTGTAGGACCCACCATGGCTATATTTGGTGGTAGACAGTGGTTTCTACTTCCGTTTGTAGATCCTTCCTCACTTGGATAAATTTATGTAAGTTGCATCAAAGTCATTACATCTCAGGGACCAAGCCATTGGCGAGGTGTTGATTAGGGCTTAAACTGCAAGATCTTGGTTGGACTGGTGGTGCCACTGGTGAATTTGGCGAGTTTCCTTCTCCACCTGGTGGAGACATCAGGGCAGCTGAAGCCTCCATGGGCTGTCACAGGGTGAGAAGTTGCAGCATCTGGGCTTTGGGCTCCAGGGCTTATGCGATTCCTGCTCTGCTAGCAAATGGACAGTAGGGGCAGGACTGCAGTGTGGACAAGTGTCAGGATTTTGGGCACTTCTTAGAGGCATTTGGGAAGGAAAAATCAAGAGAAAGACCAAACTCACCGCTAGTCAAGCAGTAAGGACTCAGAGCACCACGCTGTAGGGGAACTTAGGTTCTCTGGGTGGTGAAATTGGCACTTACAGTTGATTAAGGGAGGAGTAGCATGAAAGGAATCTCATGCGTTGAGTTGCACTGTTCTCTTGGGTCCCAGCTATTTTTATGGTGAGATGCATGATAGGCTCCTTCTAGAACAGGCTAGAGAGTTGGTGTCACTATAGATGACAGTTTGAAGTCTTGTGGCATGTTTCCTCTTTGCTCCGTTAGTATTAACCAGCTTGGAAGAGAGAATCGATTGGCTTACAATGCTACTGCATGTCATGAAAAGCCCCCATTGGGCAGAATTCTTGTCAAGACACCTGCCCAGTCCATGTATAATGACCATTGCCTTGTGTATAAGTCCTTGGTCCAACCAGGGATAGCCATGATGGCTGGCTTTCCTTGAAAGCACATGACCCAGAGAGGCTTGTATAAGAGCAAACCTACGGGGACAAGTTTAAAAAGGTGGCCAGATGATTGACGGGTGGCGACAGTGTTGCCCATTCTTCTTTAGTCACTTTTGTATATAAATCCTAATCATGGCTTCATGGTGGGCTTGCATTGTTCTGATTTCACCATGCTTTTGTTCCTGAAACTGATGACTGGCATGATAGAGAGGCAACAATAACCATCACAAAACCTTGTGTAATGCGGCTAGTAGGTGAATCTCTTGATGATAAACACAAGGGAGGATGCAAGTGAAACCTTTGGCCATAGACATTAAGATCTTCTGGAGACAGCCGGAAACCTAAGGCCGATTAGAGGGTACTCGCCCTTTGCTACCTAAAGGGGGCAGCACTCTTCAGGCTCCACCCACAGGGGCCATGAGATGTAAATATCATTTTACCAGATCTTCTGGTATTTTTAGAAAAGCCAAGTTTTGTGTGTAAAGTTTACAAATTCTTGTCTGTAAACCATTTCCTGCTTGGGTACAAGGTACGGCACAACACAAAATGCCAAGATTCAGCAAGAAGGTGGCGAGAGTTCTGGTGGCCAGTGGTGAAAATGGCACCTCCTAATTGGTAGATGAAGGTCACCAATGACAGTTTCAATCCTTCCATCTCTCCAGATAACTTGATCAGTCCCTGGGGCCCACAGCAGGCATGTTTGCGCCCAGAGAACATAGTTCCTTCACTTTCAATTTCTGGTCTCTCTATCCCAACAATTCAAAACCAGTCCATAAGATGTGGGCCATCAGGGTTATAGATAAGAAAGGCTGAAATTAGAAAGGGGTTATACAATGTTGCAGCAAAAATAAAAAATAAAGACACTTTTTCTTTGTTTTTATTTTTGGCTAGGTTTGAGGCATGGTTCTGGTCGTCAGAAGTTATCATGAGGTATATACCCTTGAAGACAGACTCGCCTCAACCATGTCTACCTTGTGCTGGGACAGCACGCGGTCACAGCTACGAAGGAAGACGTTGTGGTGGTGCTGGTAACCTCAGTGACATGGGAAGTGTCTGGGCATACACAATTCAATTGCTGACAGGGCCCGGACAGTTAAATTAATGAACTGGACCCAGCTGTGATTAAGTCCCATTAGAGGATAGTTGCCCTTTGCTACCTAAAACGGGCAGTCCTCCTCAGCCTCTGCCCACAGGGGACTTGGGGAGATGTAGATGTCATTTTTCTAGATCT
Source organism: Tarsius wallacei (assembly GCA_963574415.1). Lineage (NCBI taxonomy): Eukaryota > Metazoa > Chordata > Mammalia > Primates > Tarsiidae > Tarsius > Tarsius wallacei. Next base: position 7,152 of record CAUYQG010179621.1, on the reverse strand, counting down.
TCTGGTATTTTAAGGAAAGCCAAGTTTTGTGTGTAAAGTTTACAAATTCTTATTTTGCAAGATCCTTGGGCTCACCAGGCAGGACGTATCTGTGGGCCAAATGAGGTCCTTGCTCACTGGTTTTTGATAGTCGATGTTTGTGACTGTACCCAGCTCAGGCCCTGGAATACAGTGAGTTCAGCTCTCTGGTTCGCTGCCTCACTTTCTCAGCTGGGAAGACCTTGTGTCCTTAAGGAACAAGATAAGATTAAGCCCAAGATGGGTAGAGGCTGTCTGTTTGTTGTCTTAATGGGTTAAGCGTCATCGTTAAATTTTCCTGAGCTGATGGCTTTCTGTGGAAGAAGTACCAGGCAGGCCCTGACACCCTGAAAGCTCTATTAATCTTTCTATAACCCCATTAACACTCACTGCATATTTCCTGTGAAAAAGGATTGGAAATGACCAAAGCCAACAGTATGGAAATATCTATCATGTGCCCCACAGCCCACAGCCTGGGGATGGCCACGTAAGACACATAATGGGAAAATTGTTGGAACAGGCTTCCTTCAGAATTGTTAAAGGAGGAGGAATTGAGAGGAGAGAAAGAATCACTTAACCCTGGGAATCTTATAACTTGACAATCATTACAATAGAGTCACCTGTACTTTCCATCTAGATATATCTATTACCTTGAACCTGGGGTTAGATGCCTGCTCCCAGGGGGAAATCTGGAAACAGAGATTTATTCGTGCAGCAATAATTGAGGAGTTCATTTGATTCCAGTGTGGATCTTTCAACCACAATCAATTCCACGCTCTGTCATAAATAATGGAGGTCGCCAAGGCAGCCGGGCGGGGCGGGCCTCTGGCTGGTACTGTTGATGGTGTTCACACAGCATTTGCAGAGAGGGGGTCAGAGTCCATGGTGACAGCAAGCTTGGAGAGAATTTGAGTGGCACAGTGTTTTTCTTCTTTCTTTTTAAAGCAGGCCTCAGCCCCCTTGAATGAGAAAGACGTTCAGATATTGCAGATTAACTGCTTGGGGAACAGCAAGATCTCATCAGCTGTCTCAAAAACTCCGGCAGCGTCTGGAAGTGTGCTGTAATAGTCTAACTTCACATTCAGTCCCCTAAGGCACCCCGGCCTGCTTCTTAGGGAAACCCTGTCGGTGGAAGAATTAATAAGTGGACTGCTGTAATTGGCAGAGTTTCAGGGATGCTCCAGGTTAGGTACCTTGAGGCAGTGTAGGAAATGACTATTTGAAGTCTGAATTATATGAGAATAGGGAAGAAAGGGTAAAAAAAAAAAAATCAGTCTTGGCTGCCTTACAGAGATTTCCCATTTCTAATAAACTGAGATGTAGAATTTTAAAAACTTTACATCTGGAAAATGCTGACTTAAATAGACCTCCCAGCCGGGTTCTCTTTCACTGGCTCACTGGACTCCTGACTCTGTCAACCTCTTTCCAGCCCCAGGGCTTTGTCTGTGCTGCTTCCCTGGTCTCACTCCTCTTCTCTTTCTTCACCTGGCTAAGTCTTATTCAGCCACATGATTCCAGCTTCAATATGAGTTCCTCAAGGTGAGCCTCCAAACCACATGATATGTTCTCATAGCAACCTGTGCCATTTTTTTCTAGCACTGGTCACAGTTGAAATGAAATAGTCATTTGGTTAATTGATAAATATCCACTTTCCTTTCAAGTGTGAAAACTTCTTTTTTGTTTTTGTTTTTTGAGTTGGAGTCTCACTCCATCGCCCAGGCTGGAGTGCAGTGGCACGCTCATGGCCACTGCAGCCTTGACCTTCTGGGCTCAGGCGATCCTTCCACCTCAGCCTTCCAAGTAGCTGGAACTACAGGTGCGCGCTACCATGCCTGGCTTATTTTTTTATTTATTGTAGAGATGAGGTCTCACCAAGTTGCCCAGGCTGATCTCAAACCCCCGGGCTCAGGCTATCCCCTCACCTTGGCCTCCCAATGTGCTAGGATTACAGACTGAGCCACCACGCCCTGCTGAAAACTTCTTGAAGAGTAGACTGTCAGTTTTGTTCAATCTTGATTTTTTACCATAGTACTTGACATGCATTAGGCACTCAAACATGTTTGTTGAATGAATGAATGAATGAAAGAATGAATGTCAAAATAAACTGGAAGAGGTCCCATCGGGTCTGGAGCCACAGTGTACTCATTTGAATTCTTGCAGTCTAGTGGTTCAGCTGGTGAGGAGACAAAGGCAGTAGAAATCAACGAGGTTTATTTGGGACAAATGACTCCGCTTTTTGTCTGGCTTTCATGGTGGTGACCAATACTCAGTAACCAATGTCTAAAGGTCAGGCGGGCTGGGTACTGGGGTAAATCCAGAAAGTGATACCCAATCAGCTGATGCACCAGGGTTGAACATGGGAAATAAGATTTAACCTCTGTGAGACAGGGAATAGGAGCTTCTGGCTTGATTCCAGGGCAAAATGTAAGATATGTGGGCGAGGGTGTAGGGGTCCTTCAGAAAAACTTAAGATTCTGGAAGCTCATGAGTATCTGGGATTTCCCCCCTCCTAGAGGACAGATTTGGAACAGCAAGTTAATTCCAGAACTGCTGGTGGAGATGGGATTTCTATTATCCATGTCCTGGTCAGGCAGACCTCAGTGTCCAGGATGAGGGTGTGAAGAATTGGAGGTCTATACAACATCCTCCTCCTCTGCCATCAGACCCTAATTTTTGTTTTGGGGGCCACATCTCATTCTCTTCCCCCATGTGGCATGGTGGCATCACACTCCAAGTCTCAGGGCAAATCACATGACCCAGGCCTATACCAGTCTCATTGTATGTCCCTGGCCTCAGTGATTACTTCAGGGATGGGTACCAGAGCCAAATTACACCAATCAGGGCCAATAAGTGCCACTATGGAGGTAGACTGACACCTTTCCACTGGGTTTACCTGACAGGGGGATGTGAAGCTGGAGCCTGGGCTGCCATTTTGCCCCAACAAAGAGAAGACCTGACTAAGAATTTAAATGGCACCCAGAGGTGAGTCAAGAGATCAGGATCCTCACCATGTCATTCGAGCCCCTGCATTATGTTCTGCCTGAAACCAGACCTGAAACCTTGGACTTTTAAGTTGCAGGCGTTAGTAACTTCCAGTTTTGCTAAGGTCTCTGTTTGGAAAATATAAATATGGATATTTGCCCTATTTTATCTCACTCCTTCTCATCTGACTCACAAGAACTAGTAGAAATCTATTTTGAGCCCCCATACATGACTCTAATAACCAAATGCAAATTCACAGAGTCATGGAATGTCAGAGCTGTTATTATCTAGTCTGATTTTCTAGTTTGGCACATGGGGATATTGAGGCATACACAGAGATGTTGTTTGTTTTACTCATTTATACATTCATCAAACATTCGTGCTGGGCCATGTGCTGGACACTGGGGATGAAAGAATGAAAACAATATTCCTGTGCTCAAGGAACAAAAGGGAGTGATGACGATGGCCAAGTAAACCAACATCTGAAAATAGACTCTGGTATATGATATGACAATGGTGTCAATTGCAGGAACATCGAGGAGGGGCTTTTGATTCATCCTGGGTCATGGATTGGTCTCATTTTTGATCTGATTTTTGAAAGATGGCAGGAATTCTCAAGGTGGCCTCAGTGTGAAAGGGCATTCTAGGCAAAATAAAAAACATACGCAATGACTTGGAGACAGCATGACATGAACCTCTGAGGGATACAAATAGTTTAGTATGGCTGGAAGGTATCTTGTCTATTGGAGGTGGTGAGACATGAGGCTTGGTGGAAACAGAAGCCAGACTTTTATGATGCGCTAAGAAGCTGGGGTAACGGGGATCCATAGGAGGGACCTAGTCATACGGGAGATATAAATTCCAACCCACAAACTCAAATTTGCAAGATGGCTAACTTTTTTTGTCTCAGCTTGATTTCTGAATTTGAGTCCTCCCAGTCCAACATTACCTTCAACTATTTGGGGAGTTCCTCTAAAGGAGGTTCTGGAGATTATCTCATGTTCTGGATCTTACATGGAGTCAAAACCCACTGGTGTTCAGGTAGTCCATCCGCTGCTCGACCAATTATAAGGATGACTGATGATGAGGTGTCCTGAGTTATCACTTGAGATCTAGCAGCTCTCAGTGGCCAAATTAGGCATGAGAATCTTTTTGTAAACTGATAATTCCAGCTTCCCCCAGACACGCCATGCAGGCTTTCTCACTTGGCTTTTGCTATCACTCCGTTAGTGATGTCAGGAAGTAGGCTTTAGGTCACCTATGCTCCAAGGCTCATCAATCTCTCTGCTTTGATTGTGTCTCTTTTAGTCTGGAGTATACCCTTTCCTCTCACTTCATTGACTTTGCCAGTGACTCCTATCATGCTAAGAACTTAGGCTTCTTAGATCACAGAAAACAGAGAGTTGCAGATAGTTTGGTTTTGGCCCTGCTTGAATAGTTCTGGAGGTTGGGAAGTCCAAAATCAAGGCACTGGCACCTGATGAGGGCCTTTATACTGCATCCGCATGTCGTGTATGGTAGAAGGTCAAGAGATTGACAAACTTGTCCACGCATGGCAGAGGGACAGAAGAGAGTGAACCTACTCTTGAAAGCCCTTTTTATAGCAATATTAACCTATTCAAGAGGGCAGAGCCCTCATGACCTGAGCACCTTTTAGGAGGCCACACCTGCCAACACTGTTGCACTGGTTATTAAGTTTCCAACACATGAATTTTGGGGAACACATTCAAATCATAGCAAACATTTTTGAGTTTTTTCTAATTTACTGTTATGAATGCTATATATATTTTTCTTTGTTGTTATCATATAAAATCCTATAGTTATGATAATCAATCTGAAATTTATGCCCACTTAACTTCAGTCACATATAAATCTCTACTTTTTTCAATTTTGCCCCCTCCTACTTTGTTATTAATATCACACATTATATTTGTATATATGATATATTAACATAGATTTACTGTTATATTATGCATTTGCCTTTTAAATGCTGTAGAAAATTAAAAATGGAATTAAAAATCAAAATTATAATAATATTCTTTTTAAAAATAGTTATCCATGTATTTACCTTTACCAAATGACTTTATCTTTTCATATGGCTCTGAGTTACTGTGAGGCATTCTTTCAACTCAACTTGAAAGACTTTCTTTGGCATTTCTTGTTGGGCAGGTGTAGTGACATATCTTAAAATTCCCCTCATTTTTGAAGGATAGTTTTCCAAATATAGATTTTCATTTTTTTCAACATCCCACTGCTTTCTGGCCTGCAAAATTTCTGTTCTTGGAGATCTTTTGTACATGATGGGTCACTTTTCTTTTGCTGATTTCAAGATTGTCTTTCAACAATTTGATTATAATGGTATCTTGGGTAGGTCTCTGGGTATATTCTAAATAAAGGTCACTGAGCTTCTTGTATTTGTATATCCATTTCTTTCTTCAAGTCTTGGAAGCTTTTGGCCATTATTTCTTCAAACAAGTTTTCTTATTTTTTTAATCTTCCCTCTTTCTGAAACTCCCATGATGTGTATATTATGTGTATATTGGTCCACTTGATGTCTCACAAACCCTTTAGGTTCTGTTCACTTTTTTCTATTCTTTGTCCATATTTCTGGTCATACTAAATAATTTAAATAATCTTTTGAGTTCACTGATTCTTTCTTCTGCCTGTTTGAGTCTGCTGTTGAACCCCTCTAATGCTTTTTTCCATGTAGTTATTGTATTTTTCAGGTCCAGAATTTCTGTTTCATTCTCTTGTATAATTTTTATCACTTTGTAGATAATCTCATTTTGTTCATTTATCTTTTTCCTGACTTCCTTTAGTTCTTTGTCCATGTTTTCCTTTTGCTCTTTGAGCATATTTAAGGCAGTTGTTTTCAAGTCTTCATCCAGCAAGGCAATATATATGTTTCTTCAGAGACTGTTTCTGGAGATTAATTTCATTCCTTTGAATGGACCATGCTGCCCTCTTTCTTTATATGCTTTGTGGGTTTTTGTTGAAAGTTAGGCACTTGAAAAAACAGCCATTTTTCTCAGTCTTTGTACACTGGCATGGAAGATCTTCACTTAGTGGTGAAAGTGGTGAAAGCTTACAATCTTCCCAGGTTTTTTTTGGACATGTTTTCTGTCTGGATGTGTGTGTGTGTGCTTAAATTATCTTTGTGTGTGTAATTTCTCCCAGAGGATTTTTTAGTGCCTTAATTTTCCAAAGAGTCTCACTCAGGCCTCTTTCTGTGGACTTAGATGTTCTATTTTATTCCTTTTCCTTAATCTTTTGCCCTATGTATGCTGGGTCTGCAGTCTTTTGAAGCTTCCAGCCTGAGATTCAAACTATATCCTCATTCCTGTCTGAGTTTCAAGACAGGTGAGATAGAAGCCAGTCCCTTGGCAGCCCACAGCGAGACCAGAACATTACAAACAATACTTGCTTGTTTTTTTCTGGCCCAAGTCAGGAAACTTGGAATTGGTCCTTCCTCTAACCTGTGCTGAGAAAGGTATGGGAAAAACATTAAAAAAAGACCACAAAATCTCCTACCCTTTTAAATGTGACTTTTTCTTGATTGGGCATTTTTTTGGTTGCTGTAGATCTTTGACTGATCCAGAGCTCCTATAAAGTTATTTTAGTCAGTATGTAATTATTTAATTGGTATTTCTGTAGGGATTAAGGGCTTGGACTTCCTAGTCTTTCATCTTGCTAACGTTCACCTACGGGGGTTAGTTTTTGAATGGACGGCTCTTCAGGCAAGTAAATGAGTTTAGAGTGGAGTGACCTAGTCCCATCTTCTCTATTTCTGTCCATGTAGCACACTGAACATCCAGGAATGGGCTCTGCTAGCTTGGGAGGAAGACAGGTTAGATGGGGGTTGGGAAAGGAAAAGCCAGAATTGAATGCGTTTTTCTAAGTCAAGGGTTTAAATCCCAATGACCACTGACTGAATGACACATGAAGCCATGAGAAGACCTTTCCATGGCCCTGTTTCTTGCTAACAATGATGACCTTGTCCAAAGTAATTAATCTCTTTGAGTACCAGTTTCCTCATCTGTAAAACAGGAATGATAATAAATGAGTCAGGTATGGTGCCTTCTGCCTGTGATCCCAGCACTTTGAAAGGCCAAGGTGGGAGGATTACTTGAGGCCTGGATTCGAGACCAGACT
>CAUYQG010179608.1:0-14630 GCA_963574415.1 Tarsius wallacei | reverse complement strand
TCACTCTGTCACCCAGACTGGAGTGCAGTGGCCACTCCCGGCCACCGCAGCCTCGACCTGCTGGGCTCCGGCGATCCTTCCGCCTCAGCCTTCCGAGTAGCTGGAACTACAGGCGCGCGCTACCACGCCCAGCTAATTTTTGATTTATTGTAGAGATGAGGTCTTGCCAAGTTGCCCAGGCGGGTCTCGAACCCGCGGGCTCAGGCATTCCACTCACCTTAGCCTCCCAATGCGCGGGATTACAGGCTGAGCCGCCGAGCCCGGCTCACAGTTTTCTTTTGAGAATGTTTGCATGATATATCTTTTTCCATCCTTTTAGTTTCAAACTGCTTATATTGGCTTTTTAGATGTGATGTTCCTTTGAACATCATATGGTTGAGTCATTTTTTAATGCACTCTTTCAGTGTTTTTTTTTTTTTTTTTCCGAATTGGAGTCTCACTCTGTCACCCAGACTGGAGTGCAGTGGCACGCTCCCGGCCACCGCAGCCTCGACCTGCTGGGCTCCAGCGATCTTTCCGTCTCAGCCTTCCAAGTAGCTGGAACTGCAGGCATGTGCTGCCACACCCGGCTAATTTTTTGATTTATTGTAGAGATGAGGGCTTGCCAAGTTGCCCAGGCTGGTCTCGAACCCGCGGGCTCAGGCAATCCACTCACCTCAGCCTCCCAAGCGCAGGATTACAGGCTGAGCCACCAAGCCCGGCTTCGGTGTCTTTTAATTGGTATATTTAGATCACTTACATTAATGTAATTGTTAACATACAAGGGGGCACCCCCCCAAAAAAACTGGAATTATCTTTTGGAGGATGGGCCCCTTTTTAGTTCAGTCTTCCCCCACTAGGTAAGTGTTCTAGGAACCCATCATCATCATTGTAACAGCTAGCATTGTTGTAAGAGACTGCATTCCGTTTCAATGAATTATTTTTGGAGAGTGCACTTGCTCATATCATGCTGGGTGTTTGTTCAGCAGTTTGTTTTACCAGAAATGGCATGTCCCCTGTGCCTCACCCTCCCTATTCACCCGATTTCACCCCAAATGACTTTTTTTGTTTCCCTGGATGAAAAAAGTCCTCAGAGGGAAACATTTTGCTGGTGTGGAAGAGGTGAAATAAAAAATGGCAGAAACACTAAAAGACATCCAAATTGACGACTTCAAAAACTGTTTTGAGCAGTGGAAAAAGTGTCTCAATAGGTGTATTGCATCAGAGAGTACTTTGAAGGTGACTGAAGTTTAAACATGTAAGAATAAACCCACAATTTTTTATAAATAAATTCCAGGTTTTTTGGGATTTCCTCCTCATATTAGGGCTTAAATCTGCCATTTTATTTTTTGTTTCTGTTTGTTCTCTCTGGTTTTTTGCTTCTCTGTTTTATTTTTTATACCTTCCTGTAAATCATTTAAAAATTATTTAGGGTAGAGGGGACGGGGAAAAACAATTCTTTAGAATTCCATTTAGGTATATTTGCAGTCTTTGTGTTCTCTTTGTATTGGCTTTTTTAAGTGGTTACTCTTAGCATTACATTGGATATACCTTTCTTGTGTCTGTGTTAGTTTTCTAGGGCCACCATAGCAAAGTACAAAAAGCTAAGTGACTTTAAATGACTAAAATTTATTATCTTACAGTTCTGAAAGCTAGAAATCCAAAATTAAAGTATCTCAGGGCCATGCTCTTTCTGAGATAGCAAGAGAATTCTTTCTTACATTTCTTCCTAGCTTCTGATGATTTGATGGCAATCTTTGGAATTTCCTTGACTGGCACCTGCATTATTCCAGTCTCCACCTTTGTTGTCACACAGCATTCTCCCCATGTCTCTGTGTCTTCATATGGTTGTCTTCTTATAAGGACATCATTTATATTGTAGTAGGAGTCTGCCAGCTTCTCTTCACCTTTCAGATATGATGCCCTGCATTTTTAGTTGTACTTAGTGAAAAAAATAGGGGAAAATATATTTATTTTATCGCCCCAGAAGCAGAAAATCCAGTCAGTGTATTCTGTTTTAAATTTTGGTCCTTCAGGTAAATGTAAAGAAGCATAAAACATACTCCTTAACTTAAGTCAAGTCTGACACACAGGATACCAGTACTTTTAGAAACACAAATAACAGAACTTTAAAAAGTACTTAACAGGGGCAATCCCATGGAACAAAAACATCTTTATTTCATTTGCCTTGCTGCAGCTTCTTTCTTATATCTCCATTCGGTGATGATTTTACATAACATTGTTTATCATTTACTTATCTTTCTGCTCAGCTAGACTGTGAGCTTCTTAAAGTCTTAATTACCTTGGTAATCCCTGGAACCCAAGACAGTGGTTACCCTTAAAGGTATTTAGAATCAAAGTGAAACTCTAAAGCCTCTGTTTCTTTTAATGTGTCTAATGAAACATCTGAAAATTCTTCCTGTAACAAAACACCTAGAAATTCTGAATATAATACAACAAACATCTTTTAAATGCCTAGCTGAGCTGAAAAGAACATAAAGAAAATTCCAAAGCATTAAATCCAAAGAAGGAACTGCAAACTTGAGTGATAAGTTAGTGCTTAAATAATGGTCAGCTTCAAAGCATTTGAAGGAAACCAGAGCCTTATGTTTGAATATCCTCAAAGTAGACCAAAAGCAAAGTTTTTGGCATGTTTAAGATGGGCAGTTGGAACTGCTTCCCTGTGACCACGCAGACACATACATATGCACATAAAGCCAGGACCATCAAAGAGGTACATACTGTTAGTGAAGGGCTGGACTAAAAAAAAAAAATTGCACTCCAGTAGGAGTTGACAAGACAGTTTGTCTTTCAGCTTCAGTGTTAGGTAGGAAAAATTAGTTTCCTGAGAATTCGTGAAGAAATATACTCTTATAAGCCCCTTAGGACTTCTGCAGATAGAGATCAAACATGTGCACCTAATTAGTAATTCCAAAACCTTGGGAAGAAATAAGCTACCATGAGCAAAAGTCAGGAGAAACAGAAAACAACAAAAATAACCTCCTCAAATCAGATGCTAAAAATAACTATTTAGAAAATGTTTAATGAACTAAAGGAAAAAATTAAAATGAGACCAAGTCACAGGAGATTATTAAAAAACTAAATATCAAGATATGAAAAAGAATGCAATAACTTCTGACATTAAAAATAAAATCATTGAGCTGAGCTTGGTGGCTCAGCCTTTTGGGAGGCCGAGGTGAGTGGATCGCCTGAGCATGCGGGTTCTAGACCCACCTGGACAACTCGGCGAGACCTCATCTCTACAATAAATCAAAAAAATTAGCCAGGTGTGGTAGCACACGCCTGTAGTTCTGGCTACTTGGAAGACTGAGGCAGAAGGATCGCCAGAGCCCAGTAGGTTGAGGCTACAGTGGCTGGGAGCATGCCACTGCACTCCAGTCAGGGCAACAGAGTGAGACTCCAACTAAAAAAAATAAATAAATAAAAATGAATAAAATCATTGAAATAAAAACTCAGTGAATAAGTCAAAAACAAGTTGTCACAGCTAAAGAAAGAATGAATGAATTGGAAGATGAGTCTAAAGAAATAAGCTAGAAAGATATATAGCACATGTAATTACAGTTCCAAAAGGAGAATATAGCAAAAATAGGAGAAGAAGAGGTATTCAAAGAGATAATAGGTGAGAATCTTCTGGAATTGATAGAAGACATGACTCCTCGGCTTCAAGAACAACAAGTGCCTAGCAGAATAAATAAAAAAAAATCTTTCTTAGATGTGACAGATGTGCTAGATTAGTGTTGTTTCAACCTCTTCATAGTGAGACTTCCTGTACTGTGGCTGCTAAAAAGTTAAAAGCTTTATTTCCCATATTTCCTTTGCAGGTAAGATTCCAGATAGCATTCAAGTTATGCCAACCACATTTATTCACATGAGACTTAAATTCAGAACAAAATTAAGTGAGGGAAAAAAGTGGCAGTATGGAAGGTATCCATTTACTGGTGTGAATCTAGGATATGTATCGTGACTCTGGAACAAACAGGTGTGATGACAGCTTTCTGATCTGTGAATTATGCCAAGGTAGTATGATGTTGGATGCAGCAGTTGACCTGGAGGCTTCTCAATTCTCCAGTTTCCTGTAGAAACATAAGAGCCTTATGTTTGAATAACCGCAAAGTGGACAGAAGGCAGAGTTTTTGGCATGTTTAAGATGAGCAGTTGGAACTGTTTTCCCATTTGCGCACGTGCGCGCACACACACACACACACACACACACACACACACACACACACACAGCTCAGACCATCAAAGAGGTTCCTTTACTAAGAGAAAAGTTTCTTTAGCGAGATTTTGCTGCGTTAGTGTTTATTAGTCATTCTTGAAGAGCCCATATCTCACTCATTTAGTACTTCTATTGGACTTGAAACTTAAGTTCTTTTCTGCTTAAAATCAAGTTGTTTCTGTTGTCTGCAATTGAATCCTTATTGATAGAAAAAGCATAATGAAATTGCTAAAATCCAAATATAAAGATCTTAAGATCACCCAGAGATAAGACATATTACCAACAAAGGAATAATAATTGATCTACAGTGGACTTACCAACAACAACAATGGAAGCCAAAACATATGTGGACTATTATCTTTAAAGTACTTAGAGAAATTAACCATTCAGCTTAGAATTCTATACCCAAATATCTTTCAAGAACAAGAGTAAGATAAAGACATTTTGAAACAAACAAAAATGCAATATACCTCACTAAAAGACTTTTTAAAAGATATTCTTTAGGAGCAAAGGCTAAGATACACAAAAGAAATAAAGGAGAAAAAAATGATAAACCAACGAGAATATGTGAACAAAATATTGTGACTGCTCAGCCAGGCATGGTGGCTCACGCCTGTAATCCCAGCTATTTGGAAGGCTGAGGCAGAAGGATCACCTGAGCTCAGCAGGTCAAGGCTACAGTGGCCATGAGTGTGGCACTGCACTCCTGCATTCCAGCCTGGGAGACAGAGTGAGACTCCAACTCAAAAATGTGTGTGTGTGTGTGTGTGTGTGTGTGTGTGTGGCTTAAAATAGTAATGTGTGATTTGAGAGTAAAAAATATACAAAATGGAGCCAAAATAGTGGACAAAATAACATGTACAATAGAAGGAAGATAATCAAAGCTACATGGTTTCTGAGGTCCTTGTTATTTGAGAAGAGGATATATATAATTTTTACCTAAGTGTTTTTGGTAACCACTAAAAATAGTAATTAACTTGAAAATATCTTTCCAAAACCTGGAAGAGTAAACGGGATTCTAAAAACTCAATTCAAAAAAATGTTGGATTAGAAATTTTAGTAACAGACAAAAAAATGAAGACATTATTTAAAACAAATGTGTTACTATATTAGTAATAAAAGATTCAATTTACCAGAAAAAAATAGCAATTCTAAACTTTTATGGAAAATTTTAAGCAAAAATGGACAGTACAAAGAGAAGTAGATAATGTCCCATGATACAAAGATGCTTTAACACAGTAACTCAATAACTTAGACCAAAAAAGGAGAAAAAAAAGATAAACCAGTGAGAATGAGGAGACAATATCACACATATGATGAGTGAATCCATATGAAACATGGAGGCCAAAACAAATAATGAGGGAAAAATCAACTTGGAGGAACCAACTTATGAAGGAAGAAGAAAACCTCAAAAACAAGTATCATTAATTCATTAATATTCCTAATGATATATTGTACCTAGGAATCAAGACTAGGATGCTATAAAAAAAAAAGAAACTTTCAGAGAATCCAAAAAAAAGTCTTAAAAATATGAGCCAGTGTGGTGACTCACACCTATAATCCCAGCACTTCTGGAGGACAAGATGGTAGTATCACTTGAGTCCAGGGGTTTGAGAACAGCTCGGCAACATAGTAAGACCCTGTATCTACCATAAAAAATTAGCGGGCATGGTGGTGCGTGCCTATAGTCCCAGCTACCTTGGAGGTTGAGGCAGGAAGACAGTTTGAGCCCAGGAGTTCGAGGTTACAGTGAGCTACGGTTATACCACTGCACTCCAGCCTGGGTGACAGAGCAAGACCCTGTCTCTAGTTCTAAAAAAAAAATTAAAATATAATTTTTAAAAAACTAGATTGAAGCATTTAAAAGATACAATTAAAGAAGGCACTCTGAGCATAGGACCAAAAAAGAAAGAAATGGAGAATAAAAGAGACTTGATAGGAATATTACTGAATAGATTATGTTGAGCAAGAGTAGAAGAACCAGCGTACAAAGGGGGCAAGGGACAGAGAAAATGGAAATTACCAAAATCAGGAAATATTCTGTAATTGAAGTTATTAGGTAGAAAGCCTGCAGATACCCAGTCCAATGGGTGAAAATAGACTCCTATCCATTTTAGAGTTCTAGAACAAGGGAGGCTTCCACAAATTGATAGAGTTGGGAGACAGGAATACATACAATGGATCAGGAACCAGAAGGGCTTTGGGCTTGCCACAGCAACATGGAAACTAGAAGACTAGATCAGCACCTTCACAAGGAAAATTATTTCCAAGCTAGAATTCTACAGTCAGCTCAACTATCAAAATATGGAGAAAAATATTTTTTCATACATTCAAGTTCTCAAAAAACCTTACGTCCCATAAACTATTGCCTAGGAACCTATTGAAGGAACCTTTTGTGTTTCACAAAAATGAGAGACTAATACAAAAAAAGAGGAATGAGTGGTATACAAGCCAGGAGATCCAACAGAGAGAGACAGGAAGGCAGTTCCCAAGGTGAAAGGCAAAGGAAGGGATTGCTCAGATAATGCTGGACAGGCAGCCAGCCCAGAGTAAAGCAGTGTGACTTCAGACACAGACGTGTTGAGGGCCTTCTGTAGTGGCCACTCTTGCACCCAGTACTATATGGGCAGTAGGTTCCCAGAATCTTACCTGTACTTACCCTTGCATGGACCATGCTGATGTTCTTACTCTCTTCTTCGTGCCCTGCTACCTGGATAACCAAAGACATTCATTTCACCCCATGGAAGAATTTTGCTTTGAACTCCTCCTGAGAGCTGAAGATTGGCCATGGTAAGTAAGTTTAGAAGCAGAAAACAGCACCCCACTCCCACTGATCATTTTCCTGCCATATTTCAGCACCTGGTCCACATTGCCAGATGCCCTGTGTTTCTTGGGACTCATTCTTGCCTTCCCCAGATGAAGGCTGTGATAAACTCTCTAAGAAGCTGAAGCCAGACTATGATTCTTAAGCTCATCTTTTGAGAACCTTCATCAAACAGTGGTAATAATATCCTTTCTATACATTGCCAGGTTTGTGCTTTCCTGATGATTTTTAAATTAATCATCTCTTACATTCACTTATATACAAATACATATAGTTAAATAACAACATATTTGAAAGAATCTGCTATTGCTATTCACCATATTTAAAAAATAAAGGAAGCCGGGCTCGGTGGCTCAGCCTGTAATCCCGCACCTTGGGAGGCTGAAGTGAGTGGATTGCCTGAGCCCGCGGGTTTGAGACCCGCCTGGGCAGGCGAAACCTCATCTCTACAATAAATCAAAAAAATTAGTCGGGCGTGGTAGCACGCACCTGTAATTCTGGCTACTCGGAAGGCTGAGGCGGAAGGATCGCCGGAGCCCAGCAGGTCGAGGCTGCGGTGGCCGGAAGCGGCCACTGCACTCCAGTCTGGGCAATCGAGTGGGACTCCAACTCAAAAAAAATTAAAAAATAAAAAATAAAATAAAATAAATAAAAATAAAAATAAATAAAAAATAAAGGATAGGCCGGGCACAGTGGCTAACGCTTGTAATCCTGTTATTTTGGGAGGCTGAGACAGGTTAGATCGCTTGAGCCCAGGAGTTGGAGACCAACCTAGGCAACATAGCAAAACCTCATCTCTATAAATTTTAAAAATGAGTCAGGTGTGGTGGCATGTGCCTGCAGTCCCAGTGAAAAATAGCCTAAGCTCAGGAGTCCAAGGCTGTGGTGAGTTGTAACCAGTCTGGCAGATAAAGTGAGACCCAAACTAAAAAAATCAATAAAATATGAAGTGAGACCCCATCTCTAAAAAAAAATTAAAATGAAAAATTAAGAAGAGGGAAACCGTATGATGATATAAAGATTTAGACTAAAACATTCTGTAAAATGCAGCAACTATTTATGCTCTAAAAACAAAAACCTTTACAACTTTAGAACTACTTAGGGAGAAGTAAAAAAAAACCTTTACAAACTAGTAATAGAAGGGAACTTTTTTAGCCTACAAGCACTACAGTATATACCACACTTAAGTCATGACACATTAAAGAAAAATTCCTCTAAAATCAAGAATAAAACTAGGATATATACTGTCACCATTTCTATTCAACATTATACTTGTGGAAATCCTAAAAACATGGTACTTGCGGATGACATGATTATGTACAGAAAATATTACAGAACACGTACAAGAAAACTACTAGAAGTGATAAGTGAAATTTAGTAGGGTCACAAAATTCTAGCAGTATTCAAAAATCATACTTTTGTGTACTAGCAGTGAATGGTTGGAAAGTAAATTTTTTTTAAGTACAATTCACAATAACATCAGGTACAGTAAATGTTTAACATCAAGCCGGCTGTGGTGGCTCACACCTGTAATTCCAGCACTTTGGGAAGTGGAGGCGAGAGGATTGCCTGAACCCAGGAGTTTGAGACCAGCCTGGGCAACTTGGTAAAACCTAGTCTCTACAATAAATCAAAAAAGTAGCTGGGCGTGGTGTCACATGCCTGTAGTTCCAGCTACTTGAAAGACTGAAGCAGCCGGGCTCGGTGGCTCAGCCTGTAATCCCGTGCCTTGGGAGGCTGAGGTGAGTGGATTGCCTGAGCCCGCGGGTTCGAGACCCGCCTGGGCAAGCAAGACCTCATCTCTACAATAAATCAAAAAATCAGCCGGGCGTGGTAGTGCACGCCTGTAGTTCCAGCTCCTTGGAAGGCTGAGGCGGAAGGATCGCCGGAGCCCAGCGGGTCAAGGCTGCGGTGGCCGGGAGTGGCCGCTGCACTCCAGTCTGGGCAACAGTGAGACTCCAACTCAAAAAAAAAAAAAAGAAAGACTGAAGCAGAAGGATTGCCTGAGCCCAGCAGGTCAAGATTGCGGTGGCTGTGAGCATGCCACTTCAGTCTAGCCTGGGCAGCAGAGTAAGATTCCAACTCAAAAAAAAAGCTTAACATCAAGATATATTAAATGTTAAATTGATGATTAAATTTAACAAAATATGTAGATCTATACATCAAAAACTACAGTGTACAGGTTTTTGTTGAGAAAAATCAAAGACCTAAATAAATAGAGAAGTATACCATTTTATGGATTAGAAAACTCAATATTGCTAAAATGCCAATTCTCCCAAATCAATCTGTAGGGTCAGTGCAATCAAAATCAAAACCTGCAGGCTTTTTGGTAAAAGTTAAGAAACTAATCCTGACATTAACATGAGGATACAAAGAATAGAATAACCAAAATCGTTTTTGAAAAAGAACAAAGTTAAAGGACTTACACTACTTGCTTTACTCCATGCGACACTAATCAAGACAATGTTGTACTGGTGGTAAGGATGAAATATAGTTCAATAGAACATTCAAAAATAGTCCCACCCACCCATATTGACCTGATTTTTCAATAAACATGCTAAGATAATTTAGTGGGGAAAAGGTAATCATTTCAACAAATTGTGCTGGAACAACTGAATATTCTTATTTAGAAAAAATGATGTTCAACTTCACACCATTATAAAAGTTAATAGAAGCAAATCATATCTCTAAATGTAAAAGCTAAAATTATAAAACTTCTAGAAGAAAATATAGGAGATGTCTTTTCAGCCTTTGGTTAAGCAAAGATTTATTAATTAGGACACAAAAAGCATAAACTATTGAGAAAAAATCAATTGAACTTCATCAAAATTGCAGACTTTTGTTCTTCAAAAGGCAATGTTCAGAAAATGAAAGGCAAGCCACATACTTGGAGAAAATATTTGTAGAATATATATTCAACAGAAGACTTACATGTAGAATATAGAATTCTTACAAGTCAATAATAAGACAAACAACGATGTATCAAAGAAGAAATATGGATAGTAAGTACATGAAAAGATACTCAATAACATTAGTCATTTGGAAAATGCAAATCAAAACCACAATGAGATACCACTACACACCTACTAGAACAACTAAAATGAAAAAGACTGATTCATACCATGGTAGTGAGGATGTCATTTATAACACTCATATACAGCTGATGGGAGTGTAAAATGGTACAGTCACTTAGGAAAACAGCTTAACAATGTCTTAAAAAGCTAAATATTCACCTGCCATACAACCCAGCCATTCTTCTCCTAGCCATTTACCCAAGAGAAATGAAAGCATGTGTCCATACAAAGTACTATGAATGTTTGTAGCTGCTTTATTTGTAATGGTCAAAAACTGGAAACAGGGCTTGGTGACTCAGCCTGTAATCCCAGCACTTTGGGAGGCCGAGGCGAGTGGATTGCCTGAGCCCATCGGTTCAAGACCCACCTGGGCAACTTGGCGAGACCTCGTCTCCGCAATAAATCAAAAATTAGCCTGGCATGGTAGCGTGCGCCTGTAGTTCCGGCTACTTGGAAGGCTGAGGCGGAAGGATCGCCAGAGCCCAGCAGGTCGAGGCTGCGGTGGCGGGGAGTATGCCACTGCACTCCAGTTTGGGCAACAGAGATTCCAACTCAAAAAACAAAACAAAACAAAACTGGAAACAACACAAATATCTACCAGCATTTTGACAGGTAAAGAAATTGTGGTATATCTATACAATGAAGTACTACTTGGAATTAAAGGAAATGAAATATTGATTTACATAACAACATAAGTGAATTTCAAAGTAATTTTGTCAAGTGAAACACACACTAAAATAAAGGGTATATATGGTACGATTCCATTTATATAACATTCTGAAAAATGCAAACTACGCTTTTGGAGGCGATAGATGTGTTTATTATCTGATTGTGGTGGTGGTTTCATGGGTATATATAGATGTACAGTAAGTCCCCTACATGTTAGCAAGTTCCATTCTGAGAGTGCATCATACATTCAATTTGTTCATAAGTCCAAGAAAGTTAGCCTAGGTACCAAATTAACACAGTCAGCTATATAGTACTGTACTGTATTAGGTTTATACTTTTCACACAAATAATACATTTTTTTAAAGCACACACGAGATATTTTTAATCATACAGTATAGTACCACAGCTGCCATATAGTGGCTGACATCAAGTGAACAAGCAAGAAGAGTTACTGACTGGAGGAGGGAGAAGAGGTGGGAGATGAAAGAACTGAAGGATTGTCAGCAATAGCAGACAGAGGGCAAGCTGCAGTTTCACTCACATCTGACATTGAGGGCGTAGGTTCTGGTTCCTTGCTGGTTTCACTTCTATCTGTCCTCTTGAAAAACATCTCCGTAGTAGCTCTTTTTTTCTCATCATAGTACTGTACAGTAAAGTACACAAAAGCACAACCACTTTTAGAGGATGCACACACGCGACAATGTATGCCAGACACATTAACTGACTTATGTGATTGGACATGTGAACACACATTTTCATCTTTGAAAGTTCGCAACTTGAATATTTGTATGTAGGGGACTCATTGTACTCATCAGATGTGCACTTTAAATATACTGTATGCAGCTTAATGTAAGTTCATTATACCTCGTTGAAGCTATAAAAAAATATATAAGCTACTGTTATTATTTTTGGTAACTTATCAGGTTTCGATTGCCTCATCAATGAAGTAAAAAATAATACTTGTCTCAGGAATTTTTTCAAAGATTGTGTGTGCATTCGCACGTGTGCATGTGGGTGTATTTTTTTTAACTACAGTGCCTGACATGGAACACGTGACTCAATCCATGTTGATTCTAATCCACCATCTCCCTGCCTCTTTCATAGGACTGAAAAAGTTGTCAAACACTTTCGGATCACCTTCATGATACATTTAGCATCATCTTGGTAGCCCATTCTCTCTCAGCATGTTTTAATGGCTAAATTTAGTTATGTATTTTAATGGCAAATGTATTAGAGAATGTAATCTGTAGATTTGCTTTTAATACAAATACCTTTCCTTCTCATGAAAGTGATGACTTCTAGCCAGGCACAGTGGGGTGCGCCTGTTATCTCACCTATTCGGGAAGCTAAGGAGAATCTGCTTGAGCACAGGAGTTTGAGGCTAGAGTTCATTATGATTGTGCCTGTGAATAGCCACTGCACTCCACCCTGGGCAATTCAGTGAGATCCCGTCCCTTGGGGGGAAAAAAAGAGAGAAAGTAATGGCTTCAAGCTGTGAGCATGACATGACTTGAGA
Source organism: Tarsius wallacei (assembly GCA_963574415.1). Lineage (NCBI taxonomy): Eukaryota > Metazoa > Chordata > Mammalia > Primates > Tarsiidae > Tarsius > Tarsius wallacei. Next base: position 2,328 of record CAUYQG010179608.1, on the reverse strand, counting down.
AAATTTTATTTTGCTTCTCTTCCCACCCCCTCACAGGGTTTATCCATGGCTTAGAGGACTGGGTTATACATCCTTGGGTATATTTTTATTGGGATTTTTATTATGGAACATAGATAACATCTTTTGTGATTCACTGAGGTAAGATATATTTTTATTCTTTCAGAAATATTTTTGGAAACATGGTATTAAACAGCATTTCATAAGCATGTAGAAATATTAATGCCTTGAAATGATTTTTATATTGTTGTTGACATTTAAAAGATATGTTCAGCAGAATAAGTTAATTCTGGGTATAACTGTTTCAATTATCTAAAATTGTGATGGACTCGAGAATATTTCATAACCTCTGTAGGGTTTGGGTTTTGCCTGTGTGTATATTACAGAACTATACAGTTAGATGGCACAGTTAATCAACTGCTGATTATGTCTTTGAAACCTGCCTAATCTGTTTTATTGAATAAACAAGACTGATTTGTAATAAGCATATGAAATACATGTATATAAATTTGTACTTTCATATGCTTAATGTTATTTTCTGAAAAAGATAAGTGTTCCTTTCACCGTCTTGTCAGCAATTATATTTTGACAGGAGTATGAATCTCTGGATTCTAGTCTGTCACTAAAACACTATCTTTCTGGGCCTCATTTTCCATAAAATGAGCATGTTAAACAGGTAAACTAGTGGGTCATTCCAACTCGAAATTCTGTGACCTAGCAGTTTTGTATAAATAGGGGTAGAGGAATATATTGCACAGCATCACAGGGAGGCAATCAACAAAATTCAGACTGTGAGAAGTCTTCAGGACTGCCTGTTCTCTTCAGCAAATAAATTGCAAAGGAGAGAAAAAAAAATTTAAAAAGTGGGGAAAAGGAATGTGTCAGTTAAGAGGCATAAGAGATATATCAACCAAATCCAATGTGTTGGCCTTTTCTGGATCCTGATTCAAATAAACCAACTATTAAGAAGAAGAAGAGGCTGGGCTTGGTGGCTCAGCCTGTAATCCCGCGCTTTGGGAGGCCTAGTTGAGTGAATTGCCTGAGTCCTCGGGTTCGAGACCCACCTGGGCAACTTGGTGAGACCTCATCTCTACAATAAATCCAAAAAAATTAGTCGGGTATGGTAGCACGCACCTGTAGTTCCAGTTACTTGGAAGGGTGAGGTGGAAGGATCGTTGGAGCCCAGCAGGTCGAGGCTGTGGTGGCCGGGAGCATGTCACTGCACTCCAGTCTGAAAGACGGAGTGAGACTCCAACTCAAAAAAAAAAAGAAGAAGAAGAAAAAAAATTATGAGAAATTTGGAACTTTGATCAGTAATTGAATATTTGATGATATTAAGGGATTATTGTTAATATTTTAGGTGAAAATGATATTATGGTTATGTTTTAGGGAGATTTTTATCTTTTAGAGATACATACTAAAATATTTAGAGATAGAATGATACAATATCTGGAATTTGCTTCAAAATAATATGAGACGTAGAAGTGAGTGAGGGTTTATATGACACAGATTGACCATAAATTGGTAATTGTTGAAGTTGGATCATGGATACCTTATTATTCTCCTTTTTGCACATGATTAAAATGTTCCATGGTAAAAAGTTAAATAAGTAAATGTAGACCTTAGATATAGACAAATAACCCATCTTGCTTATAAAACTAAGATCTGGTTTTGAATCAGGAAAACTCAGCAGAATCCCCACTGTAGCATTTACATTGCTGAGGGAGATGATCACCCTGGGTGAGCACAACTGAGAAACAAAACAGGTTCTTAGAGAAGGTAATTGTCACAAAAATACATGGGGGGGTATCTAGAAAGATAACTTGGCATTTCACATTGTTTTTCTCCTCTAATAGATGTTAGTATTGTATATATTTAACCGAAGGCCTGGAATTTGAGAACCACCTGTGCTATTAGCCGAGTGACTTGGGCAACTCAATCTCTCTGAACTTCAGTTTCCTAATCTATAAAGCAAAGCTAATAATAGCCTTCTCAAAGAATCCCTACTCTGTTGTGAAATCAGAGGTATAAAAGGATTTTGGCCAGGTACAGTGGCTCGCGCCTGTAATCCCACTTTGGGAGACCAAGATGGGAGAATTGCTGAGGCCAGGGGTTCAAGACCAACCCGGACAACATAGTGAGACCTTGTCTCTACAAAAACATAAAAAAGTAAAAGGACAGCCGGGCTCGGTGGCTCAGCCTGTAATCCTGCGCCTTGGGAGGCTGAGATGAGTGGATTGCCTGAGCCCGCAGGTTCGAGACCCGCCTGGGCAACTGGGTGAGACCTCATCTCTACAATAAATAAAAAAATTAGCTGGGCATGGTAGCGCG
>CAUYQG010179606.1:0-24647 GCA_963574415.1 Tarsius wallacei | reverse complement strand
TCTGATCACAAAGGAGGCTCATTCACAGGGGCACTGTTCACAGAGGAGGACCATTCAGTGAGGTACTCATCACATAGAAGTGCCTGTCATGGGGAATCCGTTATAGAGGAGACCAAGCACTAGGACACACATCACAGATGGAGGCTAATCTCTTGTTCAGCCATCAGGGAGGAATGCTTGTCAATGTGGCAACCATGACAGAGAAGTACTAGTCATTGAGGTACCAATACAAAGTAGAGACAGACACTGAGGCAGCCGACACAGAGGAGACCAGTCAGAGTCACCCATCTCAGAGGAGGAAGTCACTGAGAAACCCTCCCAAGAAAAGGGCAAGTCACTGGATTGCCCATTAAGAGGAATGTCAATCACTGGCACACTGATCACAGAAGAGAGCCAGTCACTGAGGCTCAAAGAACAGAGGAGGGCCAAAAATTGAGCCACTCATCACTGAGGATCATCATCACATATCATGACCATTCCCTGGACACCCCTTTCAGTGGATGCTCAGTTACTGGGGAACCCATTATAGTGGAGTGCCAGTCACTCAGATTCTCAATAGTTTGAGAGCCAGTCACTAGGATGTCCTTCACAGTGAAAACACAGTCACTGGGGCACACATCACAGAGTAGGATTAGTCACTAGGTAAGTCATCATTAAGGAGAGCTAGTCACTGGTACAGGCATCATGGTGAAAGCTCAGTGATGGTGGCAACCATCACAGAAGAATATTGGTTTCTGGGGCCACCATCACTGGGAGAAGTAGTCACCGAGGCACCTATCACAGAGTAGGGCTGATCAATAGGAAACCATCCCAGAGGAGGGTCAGCCACGGAATCACCCATTAAGAGGTGGACAAGACACTGAACCAGCGATCTCAGAAGAGGGTCAATCACTAGAGTACCTATCACAGAGGAGGGCCAGTTCCTGAGGCACCAAATATAGAACAGAGTAATTGAGTCACTCATCCTAGAGGAGGACCAGTAATTGTGCCACCAATTATGAAGAGGAGTAGTCACTTGACCATCAATCACAGAGGAGGACCAAGAGCTGGATCACACATCTCAGATGTTGTCCAGTTCCTGGGCACCAATCACAGAGACGATACAGTCACTGGATCACCTAACAGGAGGATATCAGTCTCTGGAGCAAAGATCAAAGGGGAGGGTAAGTCACTGGACCACCTATCACAAATTAAGTTTAGCCACTGAGACACACCTCATAGAGGAGGGCTAAACTCTGGTGATTCCCAACAAATAGAGAGCCAGTCAACCAAGAATCCAACACTGAGGAGGGCCAGTCAATGGAACAGACATCACAGCAGAAGGTCAGTCATTGGGACACCCATAGCAGAAGAAGACTAGTCATTTGACGACAACTCACAGTGAATGACAATTAATGGAGAATCAAATAGGAGGAGGCCATCCATTGGAGCACCCATCAAGAGGATAGACAGTCACTGGTCAGTTATCACAGGTGAGGTCTATTTACTGTGGCACCCATCACAGTGAATTTCCAGTCTCTGAGGCATCCGTCCCAGAAAACATCTATCAGTAGGTCATCTATGACAGATGAAGGACAATCGCTGGACCACTCACCCTAAAGGTGGGTCAGTCATGGGGGCACCATTCAAAGAGGAGGGCTTGTCACTGGGATACCTAACACAATGTTGAGCTACCCACTGTGGGACCAATCACAGATGCAGGCAAGCCACTGGATCAATCATTATGGAGGAAAGTCAGTCATTGGGACAGCCTTCACAGAGAAGGGCTGATCACTATTACAGCCATTGTTGTGGAGTGCCAGCCAATGGATCATCAATCACAGAGGAGTACCAGTCACTGGTGCTCCACAAATGGACAACATGGTCACTAGAATATCTATAAAAGAAGAAATAATCACTGGGCCACTCATCTCAGAGGCATGCCAGTCATGGGGGGTACCCATCACAGAGGCGGTCTAATCACTGGTACATTCATGACAGTTTTGGGCTTGTGACTGAAGTCCCCATCAGAAGAAGGTCAATCACTGAGGCACCTATTAGGATGAGGGTCAGTCACTGGTACATCTAACACAGATTTGGGATAGTCATTGGGGCACCCTTCACATAGGAAAGCCAGTCACTGGGGCAATATTTAGGAGGATGGCCAGTCACTGGGGCACCAATCACAAGGAAGGACCAGTCACTGGGACTTACATTAGGAGGAGGGCTAGTTGCTAGGGTGCTGATCACAAAGGGTGTTCAGTCTAAGAGAAATCATTCCAGAAAGTCTGCCATTGTGTACAGTTAGAAAATGTCCAGTCACTGGAGCACCAAACACAGAGGAGGAGCAGTAACTTAGGCAGTAATGCAGAGAAGGACATGCATTACAGAGGAAAGTGAGTCACTAGAGCACACATGAGCAAAGAAGGTTAGTCACTAGTGTATTCATTATAGAAGAAGGCCAGTATTCCTTAGCCTGTCAAAAAGGAAGGGCAGTCACGTGAGCACTGAACACAGAGGAGGATCAGTCACCAAGTACTTATGACTGAGAAGGAAAAATCATGGGGGTACTATTATAGATAAGGACCAGTCACTGGGGCACCCATCGCAGAAAAATCCTAGTTACAAGGGCACCCAGAGAGATCATTCACTGAAACAAACTTCACTGAGGAGAGACATTCACTGGGGCATCATTTACAGAAGAGGAGAATTAACTGGGGCAACTATACCAGAGGAAAAATTATCACTGGGACCAACAGTGGAGAGTCATTTACTGAAGTATCCATTCAAGAAAAGGGAGAGTCAATGAGGCTCCAATCCAAGACAAGGGAGATTCACTGATCATACTAGGAGCAGGGGTTCTTACAGGTGAAATACTCAATGAGGCCCCCATTCCAAAGCAGGGTCAATCAAGGTGGAACCCATTCCAAAGGAGTGCCAGTTACTAGGAATCTCATCAGAAAGAGGGCAAGTTATTGAGACACTGATCACAGAGAAGGGGTAGTCACTGAAGTATCCATCACAGAAGAATTGTATTCACTGAGGCTCCCATAACACAGGATGACTAGTCACTCTGACACCCTTCACAGAGAAGGACCTGTTTTGGGGGCACAATCACAGTGGAGAGATAGTTATTGAGGACCCATCACAGAAGACTTACTGTCACTGAGGCGCACATACCAGAAGAGGATCAGTCACTGAGGTGCTCATCACAGATTTGGGCTAATCACTGAGGCACCCATCCCAGAGGATGGCCAGTTACTAGGGCACTTATTAAGAGGAGAGTCAGTCACTGGTGCACCAACCACCAACAAGGTACAGTCACTGGGCACTAATCATGGGTAGTGAAAGTCACTGAGGCACCCATCTCATAGGTGGGCCAGTCAGTGGGGCAGCCGTCCCAAAAGAGGGCCAGTCACTGGGGCACCTATTAGGAGGAGGACATGTCACTGGGACATCAATCAGAAAAGATGTTCAGACATTGGGAAAGAGACTCAGTCACTGGGTCATCCATCACAGAAGGGCTCAGTCGCTTGGGCACCCATCATTGAGGAGGGTCATTCCCTCCCATAACCAGTAGGCAGTTATGAGGCACTGATCACAGAGAAGGGCCAGGCATTCAGGCATCCATTCCATACAAAGTGCAGTATTGGTGGCACTCACCACAGAGGAGGATCAATCATTAGGGTATCCAACACAGAAAAGAGTTATTCATTTTGGCACTCATCAGAAAGGAGGGCTAGTCATTGCGGCACCCATCAGAGAAGAGGAACAGTCACTGGCACACCCATTATTGAGGAGACCAAGACAGTGGGGCATCTTCCTCACAGGAGGACCAGTCAATGGAGTACCCAATATCAAGGAGACCCAGTCACTGTGGCACCCATCACAGAGAAGGTTAATCATTGGACACCCATTATTGAGAAAGCCCAAGTACTAGGACACCCAATGCAGAAGCGTGCTGTTTATAGTGGTGCCAATCAGAAAGGAGAGTCAGTCATTTGTGCACCAATCACAGAGGCAACCCTGACACTGTTGTTCCCATTATTGAGGAGAATCGGGTACTGGGGCAACCATCAGAGAGGAGGGCTAGTCACTTGAGCACCCATCACATTTAAGACAAAGTCAAGTCATGGAGCCACCTATAACAGATTAGGGCCAATCAATGAGGCACCCATTCCTAGGAGGTCTTCTCACTGTTGCTTCCATTAGAGGGAGGGTCAATCATAGGACACAATGGGCCAGTAATGAGATACCAATCACAGATATGACCCAGTTACTTGTAATCTGATTAAAAAGAATTTCAGACACTGGAGCACCAAGCACAGTGGTGGGCCAGTCAATGAGGCACCAAACACACAGGAGGAATAAACATTGAGGTACACATCAGAGTAGGCCAGTCACTGGGACATACATTACAGATGAGGGGCAAACAACATAGTGGAGTGGCACTCACTGGAGAATTGTAACAGAGGAGTCCTCTTGCTAGGACAGTCAATACAGGGGATGGCCACTGGTTGAGACAACCCTCACAGAAGAACTCTAGTCACTGGGACACACATCAGAGTGGAAGACTACTCACAGTGAAATCCATAACAGAGGAAGTTTACTCACTTGGGGACCCATCTTATAAGAGTACATGTTACAGATGAGGACCAGACACTGAAACAACCACCACAAAGGAGGGACACATATGGGGGCACCTATCACAAAGCAGCATCAGTTACTGTTGCAGTCATCAAAGAGGAGGACCAATCACAAAAGCACAAAACAAGAGGAGGACTAGTCACAGAACCACCATCACAGAGGAGGACTTACTATGGTACTCATCACAGAGGATGGCCAGTCAATGTGGCACCAATCATGGAGAAAGGTCAGTCCCTAAGAATCCAAATACAGAGAAGGGATAGTCAATGTGGCAGCCGTCAAACAGGAGGAGCAGTCGTGGTGATATCCATCACAAAAGAACATTAATCATTGTGGCACCCATTATTAAGGAGGGCCTTTAAGTGAGACACCCATCACAGAGGAGGGCTAGTCATAAGGGCAACTGTTATGAAGGAGAACCAGTCACTAGGGCTTCAATCACAGAGGAGTCTCAGGTCCTGGGACACTCATCATGAAGGAGGACCATTCACTGGAGCATACATTATGGAGGAGTCCCAGTAACTGGGGCAACCATTAAAGTGAGAGCCATTCACTACTAAATAAATTGCAGAGGAGAGGCAGAGACTGGTGCTCCTTTCACAGATGCACCCATCAGAGAGGAGAGCTAGTAATTAGATCAACCATTATTGATCAGTGTCAGTCACTGCCACTCTGATCACAGAAGAGAGCCATTCAATGAGGCACCTATCATAGAAGAGGGCCAGTCACTAAGGCACCCATCACAGTAGAGTTCCAGTAACTGGGGCTCTATTTTAAAGGAGGACCAGTGACTGGGTCACGCATCACAAAGGAAGGCTATTCACTGGGCCACCCATCAGAGAGATGAGTTCATCTCTGGAACAACCATCAAAGAGGAGAGTCTTGTACTGAAGCACTCATAACAGAATAGATTCAGTCACTGGGACCCACAATACAAAGGAAAGTCTGTCACTGAAGCAAACATCACCAAAGAGGTACAGTTACTCAAGCACACATGAAGAGGAGGACCAGTCACTGCAGCAACTATTAGGTGGGGCTCAGTTACTTGGGCTTCAATTGTAGACAAAGGCTAGTTACTGAGGAATCCATCACAGAGGAGTCAAAGTCAGTGTGGTTCCCACCACAGAGTGTGTTTGATACTGGAGCACATATCACAAAGGAGGCACAGTCCCTGAGGCACTGATCATAGAGGCAGGTCAATCATTAAGAAACTCATTACAGCAGATGGCCTGTCTTGGGGCACACATTTGCTGGAGGCTCAGTCACTGGGACACCCATTGCTGAGTTGGGCTAGTCACTTGGAAACCCATCAAGAGAAGATTTAGTCACTGAGGCATAAATCACAGAGGAGGGCTAGTATCTGAGGCACTCATCCCATATGAGAGTCAGTCACTGGAGCACGCATTTCATGGAGGGCCAATGACTATGGTAGAGATCATAGAGGTAGGTCAGTCACTGAGGAACCCATCATAGAGGAAGCCAGTCACTGATGCACCCACCACAGATGAAGCCCAGTCACTGGAGCATCATAAGAGATCTAGTCACTGGAGCACTGATCAGAGAGGAAGCACCATCAATGAGGCACCAAACACATAGGAGGAACAGTCACTGACGCATCCATCACTGAAGAGACTAAGCCAATGGATTTCTCATAATAGAGGTGGCAATGACATTGGAGAACCAATCACAGAGGAGAGCCAGTTATTGAGGTACTCATCACATAGGAGGGCCAGTCACTGGGATACCTACACAAAAGAGGATGAGTCAATGGTGTACTTCTCACAAAAATGGGCCAGTTATTGGAGCATTCGTAATTAAGGAGGGCCAATCACTGTTACAGCCCTCACAGAGTAATAGTCATCGGGGCATCCATTATAAAGGAGGACCAGTCACTGTGGCATCTATCACAGAGGAGAGTCAGTCACTGAGATATCCATCACAGTGTATAGTCAATAGGGAAGCCATCACAAAGCAGGGCTATTCATGGTAGCACCCGTTTTGGAGGAATACCAGACACTGGAGCACCTACATGTAGGAGACAAAACCAATGGATCTCCTATTATGAAGGAGGCCAAATCACTGGGACATCCTTCACAAAGGAAGGTCAGCCACTGGAGCATTGATCACACATGAGGGTCACTCACTGAGCCACTAAAGACAAAAGAGGTCCAGTCACTGAAGCACAAATAACAGAGAAGAGCCAGTTACTGGAGTCCCAATCACAAAGGAGGCCCTATCACTGGGGAACTCATCAAAGAGCAGTGTCATTCACTGGGACAGTCCTTATCTGTGTTTGGTGTTCCAGTATCTAACACTCAGCTGTGTGGAGTGACCCAGTGACAACTCCTCATCTCTAAGAGGTGTCCCAATAACTGATCTGCCTCTATTGGGTGGCCCAGTGATTGTCCATCATCTTTTATAGGTGAACCACTGACTAGAACTCCTCTGGGATGGGTGTCTCAATGACTAAACCTCCTCTGTAATAGGCACCCCAGAAATTGGCCCTCCACTGTGATGGGTGCCCCAGTGAATGGCACTCCTGTGTGTTGGCTGCCCAGTGACTGTTTGGCTTTTGTGATGGGTTCCCCAGTGATTGGACCTTCACTGTGATCAGTGCCATTGTGAATGGCTTTATTCTGTGATGGGTGGCTTAGTTACTGGCCCTCCTTTATGATTGGTGTCCCAATGACAGGCCCATCTGTCTGATAGGTGCTCCAGTAACTGGTCCATCTCCACAATGAGTGTCCCAGTGACTGGCTATCTATTGTGATACATGTCCTAGTTAATGTTCCTTTCTGGGTTTTGCACCTCAGTGAATTGACCATCTCTGTGATCGGTTCCTCAGTGACTAGCGCTCTTCTGGCATGGGTGTCCAAGACTGGCCCTCCTCCATAATAAGTGTACCAGTAATTAGCCCTTTACTATGATGGATTTTGCAGTTATTATCCTCATCTGTGATGGGTTCCTCATTGCTAGCACTCCTATGTGATAGGTACTTCAGTGAGTAGCCTTTTGTTATGAGTACCCCCCATTGAATGTGCTTCCTCTGTGATAGTTGCCAGGGTGACTGTCCCTCCTCTGGGGTAGGTTGATCAGTGACTGACACTCCTCTGTGGTGGATGCCTCTGTTACTGACTCTTTTCTGTGATTGATGGTGGATACAGTTACTAGCCTTCCTTTGTGATGGGTGCTCCAGTTTCTGTCTCTCGTCTGTGATGTTTTATCCAGTGATTGTCTCAGTTCTGTGATGTGTGACTTAGAAAGTAACGTTCTTCTGTAATGGGTGTTCAGTGCTGAAGTGACTAGGTCTCCTCTGTGATGGCTGCTCTAGTGTCTGGCCTTCCTGAGTTTTCAGTGTTCCAGTGATTGACTGTCCATGTAATGGGTGCCCCATTGATTGTTCTTCCTCTGTGATGTTTGCCAAATTAAGTGTCATTATTTGATGGGTATCTAAGTGACTGGCCCTTTTTGGTGCCTAGTGACTAGTCCTTCTATTAATGGGTCCAGTACTGGGCCTTCCTCTTGAATGGGTCCCTCAGTAACATACCCTCCTCTCAGATGGGTGTCTCAGTGATTGACCCTACTCTCTGATGGATGCCTCAGTGATTGGCTCTTCTCTGTGACTATGCCTTCCTCTGTAACAAATATCCTACTGATTGGCCCTGAACCATAATGGCACCATAATATTTGCCCCAGTGACTCGTTCTCCTGTGTGAAGGTTCTTCCAATGACTGGCCCACCTTCATAGTGGGTGGCCCACTTACTGGCAAAATCTGTGATGAGTTTCACAGTCATTAACCCTCATCTGTGTTGGTATCCTTGTGACTAGCCCCATATATGAAGGGTGACCCATGATTGACCCGCATCAGTGAGGCATGCCATAGTGAATAGCCATACTTTGGTATGGTGCTACAGTGACTCCTGCTCCTCTGTAAAGAGTGCCAAATGACTTGACCTCCTCTGTAATGGATCCCTGAGTTACTGTGATCTATTTGATAATGCCTGGCCCTCCTCTTTGATGTGGTTCCCTAAGACTGCACCTCGTCTTGGTTTGGGACCTCACAAACTGGACCTCCTTCATGATTAGTGGCCAGTGATAAGGCCTCTTCTTTGATGCATACATGTTGACTTGTCTTTCTCTGTGGTAGGTGCTCCATTGGCTAGTTATCCTCTGTGATTAGTGTCACAGAGACTGATCTTCTACATAATGTGTGCCCAAGTGACTAACCCTCCTCCATTATAAGTGTCATGGTGACTGTTGCTCCTCATTGATTGGTGACCCAATGTCTTGTCCTCTTCCTTAATAGGTGCCACAGTGACTTGCCCTCATCTGTGCAGCATGTCCTAGTAATTGGGCCTCCTTCATAATTGGTGCCCCTGTTACATGACCTCCATTTTGATGAGTTTCCCTTTGACTGACCCTCCAAATTGATGGATGTTCTGGTGAATGGTCCTCTTCTGTGATGGTTGCCCTCGTGCCTGGTCCTCCTACATATTGTATGGGCCAATAACTGCTGGTCTTCCTCTGTGATGGATGCCCCAGTGCCTCTTTTTTGTGTGTCATTGACTGTTTTTCTGTGATCAAAACTCCAGAGATTGACTATCCTCTGTATCTGGCGCTTCTTTGACCCACATCTGTGATGTGGACTTCAGTGTTTGGTCCTCCTCCATAATAGATACCACTGTGACTGACCCTTTTCAGTAATGGGAGTCTAAGTGCTTGGGCCTCCTCTGTGATGGGTGCCCCAGTAATAGTCTCTCATCTGTAATGGATGAACCAGTGATCAACCATCCACAAAATGGGTGACTGTGTGACTTGCCCAATTCTAAATTGGGCTCCAGTGGTTGATCATCCTCTGTGATGTGTACTCCAGTGATTGGTCCTTCTCCATGATGAATGCCCAAGTTACTGGCTCTCCTCTGTGATATGTGCCTCAGTGTAAAGCCATCTTCTGTGTTGGGTGCCCTAGGAACTGGCATCTGTGATGTGTGCCTATTGTCTGCACATCCTCTCTGATGGGTGTCCCAGTGAAAATTCTTCATCTGTGAGGGGTGTCCACATGACAGGTCCACCTCTATAATGGGTTCCCAAGTGGATGTGCCTCTTTTGTTATTGGTGCAACAGTGACTGTCCTTCCTCTGTGTTGGGTTCCCTAGTGGCTGACACTTCTCTATGATGGGAACACCAATGATTGGCCCTCCTTCTATTGGTTACCCCCAATAAATTACCCTCCTTGATGTTGGGATACTCAGTAACTGTTCTTCTCATATGATGGGAGCACCAGGAGTATCCCTCTTATATGATGGGTGTTCTAGTAACTGGTTCTTCTGCAAAATAGATGCACCTGTGTCAAGTCCTTCTCTGTGACTGGTGCCTCAATTTTTGGACCTCCTGCATAATGTGTGTCCCAGTGACTGACCCTTCTCTGTAATGGATGATCTGGTGTGTTAGTGTCCTCCAAAATAGGTAACTTGTTGACTGTGCCACCTTTGTGATTGCCAGCGATTGGTCCTCCCAATTGAATGTCACAATGAATAGCTGTCCTCTGTGATAGATTCCCCAGTGACTAGGCCTTCTCTATAATGGAACCCCCAGTAACTAACCTTCTTCTTAGAGTGTTGCCACCATGAAGGGCAAGCTTCTGTGATAGGTGTCCCAGTAACAGGCCAATTATTATGAATGCTTCAGTAAGTGTTTCTCACTTGTGTTGGGTGCACTATACTGGTCCTCCTTTGTCATAAGTGTCCCAGGGACTTGGCCTTTTTTGTGATGTCTACCCCAGTGACTGGTCCTTTTCTGTAGTGGATGTGTCAATGACTGTTTCTCCTTTGTGCTTGGTGCCTCCTTGATGGGCCCTTTTCTGTGATCAGGGCTTCAGTGACTGGCTCCCTTTTATAATTGGTGCATCACTCACTGGCCCTCATCTGCCATTGGTACTCCAGTGACTGATCTCCATAATTATCATTGCCACAGTGACTGACCCTCAGCTGTGATTGGTTTCTCAGCGACTGGTCTTCCTCTGTGAAGGGTGTCCCCATGACTGCCTGTCCTATGATATTAGCAACCCAGTGAATGGCCATCCTCCTAATGGATGCCCCATTGACTAGGTATCCTCTGTTATGAATGCCCAGATTACTAAACCCTGTTCTGCAATGGGTGCCCAAGTTACTGGGCCTCTTTCTAATGGGTGTCTCAGTGACTGAACATACTCCATGATGGGTGATTCTGTCAATGGCCCTTCTCTGTGATAGGTTCCTCAGATTGTGCCTTTCTGATGGGTTTCCCTGTCACTATCCCTCATCCATAATGAATGCCATAGTGACTAACCCTTCTCTGGGATGGATTCCCACTGACTGACTGTCCTCTGCAATAGGTGTCCCTCTGTGATAGGTCTCCTCTGTGTTAGTTTCCCCAATGACTGGGCCTCCTCCATAATGGGTGCCCCAGTGACTGTTTCTCTTCTGTGATGGGTATACCAGTGTTGGTTCCTCCTATGTGATAGTTGCACTAGCGACAGCCCCTCTTTTGTGATTGATGCCCTGGTGACTGAACCACTCCCTAATGGTTTCCCCAGTCAATGGATCTCTTCCATTATAATTGCCCCAGTGACAGGGAGTGTTCTGCAATTTGTCCCACAGTCACTGGCCCTCCATAATTGTTGTCCCAGTGACTAGCCTTCCTCTGTGAACATTGTCACATGATTGGTCATCTTTCATAATGGGCACCGCAGTGAGTGGCCCTCCTCTCTTAGGAGTATCTCAGTAACAATTCACTCTGTTGGGTGTTCCAGTGATTAGTCTTCCTTTGTAAAGTGTTTCACTTTGATTAGGCCACCGCTATAATGAGTGCACCAATGACTGGGCCTCCAGTGTTGTTGATGCCCCAATGACTGTTCCTCCCATGTGATGGGTGCCTCAGTGACTGTCTTTTCTCTGTGATAGGTGCTCCAGTGCCTGGTATTCCCCTGTGATCAGTTCTCCAGTGACTGGCTCTCCTCTGTAGTTGGTACCCATATGCCTGGACTCTATTTTGTATTTGTGCCCCAGTGAATGGCCTCTTTTTTAATCAGTGACTGGCACTCATCTGTGATTTTTTACCCAGTGAGTAGTCCTCCTCTGTGATGAGTATTTCAGTAATTGGCGCTCCTTCTAATGGGTGACCCAGTGACTGAGTCTCCATTGTGATGAGCACCTATGTGACTAGTTCTATTATGTGATGTGCATCCCAGTGATTGCCTTTCCTCCTAATTGATATCCCAGTGACTGGCCATATTCTTTGAAGGGTGCCTCTGTGAATGATCCTTCTCAGTGATAAGTGCCTCATTGATGGTTCCTCCTCTGGGGTGTGTGCCCAGTGACTAGTCCTTACTCATAAGGTATGCCCTAGTGACTAGTCTTCCTCTGTGATGGGTGTCCAAATAACTGAGCCTCCTCCATTATGGGTGCCCAGTGACAGGGCCTCCATGGTGATTGATGACACAGGGATTGCCCCTCCTTCTTAATGGTTGCCCAGTAACTAGCATTCCTCTGTTATGTGTGTCCACATACGGGGACTTCTCCTTATTGGTTGCCCTAGTGATTGGTCCTTCTTTGTGAGGGTTGTTCCAGTAACTCTTCCTCTTCCATAATGTGTCCCCCAGTGACTGTGAGTTCTCTGTGATTGGGGTCCCAGTGAGTGATTTTCATATATGATGGGTGCCCTAGTGACTAAATATCTTCTGTGATGGGTGTCTTGGTGATCGGGTCTCTTCTATTTATGGTGCCAACATGACTAGCCTTCTCTGTGATTGGATACCCCAGTGTCAGGTCTTCATATGTGAAGAGTTTTACAGTGACTAACCCTCCTCTGTGATGGAAGTCCTGGTAACTATTCCTTCTCCAAAATAGTTACTCTAGAGACAGACTTTCCTCTGTGGAGGGTGTCACAGTGATTGATCTCCTCCATAAAGGTGGACCATTGACTCTGCCTCATTCTTGATTGATGTCCCAGTAATGGACTCTTCTAAAAATTGGGTGCTCCAGTGAATAACCCTCCTCTGTGATAGATGCCCCTGTGACTGAGCCTCCTCTATAATTTGTGCCCAACTACTTTTTCCTCATTTGTGAGAGGTGCCCCCATGACTGGCCTGCCTTTATGATGGGGGCCCTAGTGAAAAGCCTTCTTCTATAATGAGTGCTCAAGAGATTGCTCCTCCTCTCTGTCGTGTGCTCAGTGACTGACCCTCCTCTCTGATGGACTCACCAGTGATTGACGCTCTACTATTATGACTGTACAAGTGACTGGCTCTCCTCTGTTTTTAGTGTCATTGAATGGCATTTCTCTGTAATCGATACTTCACTTTCTGGCTTTCCTCTCTAAGCAGTGTCCCAGTAACTGGCCCTCATTTGTTACAGGTATCCCCATTAATGGCCTCCTCTTTAATTGTTGCCTCAGGGACTAGCCCTCCATTATTATGTGTGATTCAGTGACTATTATTTCTCTGTAATCAGTGGCCCCTGACTAATCTTCTTCAGTGATGTGTCCCAGTGACTGGACCTCCTCTCTGATGGGGGCCTCAGTTACTGGCCAATATCTTTTATTGGTGGCCCAGTGAATGGCCATCCTTCTGATAGGTGCTTCCATGTTTGCACTTCCTCTTTAATAGATGCCTCAGTGACTAACCATCCTATGTGATAGTTAACTGGGTTAACCCAGTGACTGGGTTTCCTCTGTGTTGAGTGTCCAGGTGACTATCCTGCCCTTTTGATGCATACCCCAGTGATTAGTTCACTTCTGTTATATCTGCCCCAATGACTGCCACAACTCTGTGATAGCTGACACAGGGTCAGTCCCTTATCTATGATGGGTGCCCGGGTGTCTAGCTCTCTTTTGTAATGATTGTGCCAGTGACAGGTCTTCCTCTGTGATGAGTGCTTCAATGACTACATTTTCTCTGTGACAGTTACCCCAGTGACTGGCCCTCTTCCATGATTGATACCCCAGTGACTGGAATTCCTGTGTGTTGAGTGCCACAATGACAAGCCCTCTTCTATAATGGGTATTCCAGCGTCTAACGCTCTTCTGTGATGTATGCCTTTGTGACCATTCGTACTCTGTGTTTGGTGCCACATTGACAGACCAAGATCTGTGATGGGTGTCCAAGTGACTACCCTTGTTTTGTGATGGGAGCCTTAGTGAATGAACCTCCTCATAGCTGGGTGAAACAGTACTGGTGGTTATCTTTGAGGGGTGATACAAGACTGTCCCTCATCTGTGATGGTTTTCCTAGTGACTGGTCTTTCTCCAAAATGAGTACCCCAGGGACTCAACCTCCTCTGTGTGGGTGTCTATGTGATTGTCCTTTCTCTGTTATTGGTACCCCCATGACAGACCCTCCTCCACTATTGGTGTCCTAGTAATTGGGTCTCTTCTGTGATTTATTCCCCAGTGACTGGACTCCATATTGTTTACCTGGTGATTAACCCTCCTCTGTGATGGGTGTTCCCTTACTATGACCTCTTCATGATGGGTGCCACACTGACTGGTCCCCATTTGGGATGGGTATCCCATTAAGTGGATCACTTCCATAATTTTTGCCCCAATGACTGAAACTTTTCTATAATTGATGCCCAAGTGAAATGTCTTCATATGTAATGGGTGCCACAGCAACAAGCCTTCTTCTGTGATGGGTGACATAGTGACTAGTCCTCCTCCTTAATTGATGCATCAGAGACTGGACATCCTCTGTTATTGGTGCTTCAATGAAACACCTTCCTCAGTGATGGGTGCTGCAGTGACTGGTCCTATTTTGTGATGGGTGTCTTAGTAACTAGGATTCCTCCAAAATTGGTGTCCCAGTGGATAGTCTTCCTTTGTGCTAGGTGTCTTATTTTCTGGGACACCTATATAAAAATTGCCCCTTTGACTTGCCCTCCTCTGTGATAGTTGTCAGTGACTGATTATTTTCTATAATAGGTATTCCACTGACTGAACCACCTTTGTGATTGGTACTCCAATGACTTGCCATCCTCTGTGAGGGTGCAGCAGTGACAAGCCCTATTTGTGAAGGGTGTACTAGTAACAGACACTTCTCCAGATTTGGTTCCCTAATGATTAGCCCTACTCTTGAATGTGTACACTGGTTTATTGACCTTCTTAATAATGTGTTTCCCACTGATTGGTCATCCTCTAGTGATAAGTGTCCCGGTGACCTGCATCGTCTACCATAGTGTCCCTTCTGTGATTAGTACTTCAGTAATAGGCCTTCATCCAAATTGGGTGCCCCAGTGACTAGAACTCCTCTGCTATCTGTGTTCCAGTAACTGGGAACCCCTGTATAATTTGTGTCCCAATGAGTAGTCCTCCTATATACTGGATACCCCAGTGACTTACTTATTTCTCTAATGGGTATTATTATGACTGGTTTTCCTCTGTGATAGATGCCCAGTCACTTGGTCTCCACCATGGAAGTCCAGGACCAATCCTCCTCTCTGAAACATGTCATAGTGACTAATTCTCTACTCTGATGTGTACCCTAGTGAGTAGCTTTCCTCTGTGATCACTGACCCTATGGCTGGGTCTTCTACATAGTGACTCCCTCAGTGACTAACCCTCCTCCATTGTGGGAACCCCAGTGGTTGTGCCTCCTGGTAATTTGTGCCCCAGTGACTGGTCCTCCTTTTTAATGGATGCTCTAGTGACTAGGCATCTTCTATGATGTGTGTCCCAGTAACTGAGACTTCTCAAAAATGGGTTGTCAGTGACAAGTCTTCCTTTGCGATGGATGCCTGAGTGATGGACTTTTTTGAGATTGTTTCCCCAGTGACTGGCACTCATTGACTGGTGTCCTAGTGACAGGATGTTTTTGTGATTGTTTTCCCTGTGACTTGACCTCCTTCATAATGGGTGCCACATTGACTGACTCTCTTCTGTTTTTGGTGTCACAATGACAAGCCCTCCTCAGTTTGGGTGTCTCAGTGAGTATCCACCCTCTGTTATGGTTGCCCCCTGAATGCCCCTCCTCTGTAATGGGGATACCAATGACTGGTTATTCTCTGTGATTGAGGCCCCATTAACTGGCCCACTTCTGTAATCACAGTACCTGTGATTGGTCCTCCTCTGTGATGTGTCCCTAAGTGACAGGCTTTTCTCTGTGGGTATGCTCCTGTGATCTGGCCTCTTCTGTAATTGTAGATCAATGAGTAATTCTCCTCTCTGAGTACTGCAGCGACTGAGCCTCATATGTGATTTGTACCCCAGCGACTGGCCTTATCTTTCATGGGAACCCCAGTAACTGGTCCTTCATTTTTATGGGTGTCCCAGCGACTGAGTTCCTCTGTGATAGGTGGCCTAGTGAATTTTTCTTCTCCGTTGTTGACCCAGAAACTGGCTCACCTTTGTGATGGCTTTTCTAGTCATTGACTCTTTTCCATGATGAGTTCCCTGATAATTAACCTTATTCTCTGATAAGTGCCTTTGTAACTTCCCCCCTTACATAATTGTTGACCCAGGGAATGGCACTACTCTGAGATGGGAGTCCCATTGACTGGCCTTCCACTATAAGGTGCTTCCCAACCACTAGCCCACCTTTAGGATGAGCATCTCTGTGATTGAGTTTCCTCCAAAATGGGCACCACACTGACTCATCCTTCTCTATGATGGGTGCTCTAGTGACTGGCCATTCTCTGTGATGGCTGTACCAGTGATGGGCACTTTACTGTGATTTTTTCTCTCAGTGCCTGTCCCTTTTCTGTGTTCAGTGCCTCCTCAGTTACTAGCCCTCATTCATAATGAATATTGTAGTGACTAGTCCTCCTCTATTATGATTACACCAGTGACTGAATCTCCACTACAATGGACGTCCCAATGATTGTCTTTCCTCTGTGATATTTGTCCCAGTGATTCGACTTCCTTCATTCAGGGAGCGCTCTATGATGGGCGCTCTTCAGTGTTGGGTGCCCCAGTGACTGTTCCTCCTCTCTAATGAGTACAGCAAAAACAGGCCATCCTTCGTGACTTATGCCCCAGTGAGTGGCTCTCCTCCATTATGAGTACCCTAGTGACTGGGCCTGTTATTGATGCCCCAGTGACTGAACGTTCACCCTAACAGTTACCTCAGTGACTAGTCGTCTTCTGTGAACCTTACCATGATGAATGCCCTCCTCCATAATGGTTGTCACAGTTACTGTATCTACTCTGTTGTGGGTGCCAGAGTGTCTAGGCCTCCTCTTTGCTAGGTGTAACAGTTACTAGTCATTCCCTGTGTGGAGTGCAGCCTTGATTGGCATGACTCTGTGAAGGATGACCCAGTGGCTGGTTTTCTGTGTTATGGGTACCCCAGTGACTAACTCTCCTCTGTTATTGAAGCCCCAGTGAATGACCAACTTCAGTGATGGTCATCCCAGTGAATGAGCCCTCCTCTGTTGTGGGTGCCCTGGTGACAAGTCATCCTCTATAAGTGAGACCCCAGTGACAGGTCCTTCTCCATTATGGGTTCCCCAATGATTGAACATCCCCTGTGATTGGTGCCCCAGTGATTGGTCCTTAACCATACTGTTTACCACAGTGACAATCATTCCTCTGTAAAGTCACAATGACTGACACTCTTTCATATTAATTGCCCTAGAGACTGACCTTCCTGATATGTAAACACAGTGAATAACCTTCTGATGTATTGGGTGTCTCAATCACTAACTCTCCTCTGTGTTGTATGCCGTAGTGATTGGCTCTCTTCTGTGATGGGTTTTCCAGTGCCTCGTTCTTCTCTCTGTTAAATGCCCCAGTACTGAACATACTCTATGATGGGTGTCCAAGAAACTGAGCCTCCTCTATGACAGGTGTCCCAGTCACTAGCTTTCTCTGTGATGTTGCCCAGCAACTGAGTCTCCTACATAATAGATCTCCCAGTGACTATCTTTCCTCCATTATGGGTGACCCAGGAAATGGATATTGTTGGTAATTGGTGACAAGAGTGTCTGGCCCTCCTCCATGATGGGTGCCCTTGTGACTCTCCTTCCTCTGTGATGGGTGTCCTAGCAACTGGTTCTATTCAATAATGTGTTTCACAGTTACTGGTTCTCAACTGTTATGAGTGTCCCAGTGATTGGGCTTCCATTGTGATTGGTTCCCCATGACTGTCGCTCCTCCAGATGGTTGCCCCAGTGACTATCCTTGTGATGGGTGTCTCAATTAATGGGTCTCCACAACTGTGGATGACCAAGCTTCCTACAAAATAGGTGACCCAGTGATTCATCACCCTATGTGGTAAATGCCCTTGTGACTGGCCTTCCTTTGTGATGGGTGTCAACATAATTAGTTCTTCTCTGTGATGGTTGGCCCAGTGACTAGCCCTTATCTGTGATAATTGTCTCAGAGACTGGTCCTCCAAAATTGGTGCCCCGGAAACTCTATACCCTCTCTGCTGGGTGAACCATTGATTGGCATTCCTGTAATTGGTGTCTCCTTGATTGGGATTCTTCCATATTGGTGTCACTCAGAGACTGTCCCTCCTCTATTAAGTGTCCCCATGACTGTGCCACCACTGTAATAGGTGTCCAGTGACTAGGCTTTCTCCCTAATGTTTTACCTAGTGAATAATACTTATCTTTTTTGGGTGTCCCACTTACTGATACTCTTCCAAATAATGTCCCAGCAATTATCTTTTATTTGTGATTGGTGTTCCAGTATTGACCCACCTTCATAATGTGTTCTACAGTGATGGGATCTCACATGCAGTTAGTGCACTGGTGACTTGTCTTCATATATCATGGATGTCCCAGTGACTGGCCCTCCACTGTTATAGGTGTCCCAGTGACAGATTCTCTGAGTTCCAGTAAATGGGACACAAAATTTCTTCCCTCTGTGATGGATGCCTCAGTGCGTGGCACTCTTTTGTGTTGAATGTCCTGGTAAATGCGTTCATCTTGTAAAGGGTGACACTGTCATTATCTTTTTTCTTCAATGGGTTGTCCAGGTGACTGGTCTCCTCCATAATCAGTCCAGGTGACTGATACTCCTCCTGAGTATCTGGTCCTTCTGTACGATGAAAGTTCTAACGAATGGGTTTCCTCCATAATGGATGGCCCTGTGTCTAGCCCTGTTGTGTGATTTTTGTCCCAGTGACAAGGCTTCCTACAAAATTGGTGACCCAGTGATTCACAATCCTATGTGATAAATGCTTTTGTGACTGGTCCTTCTCTTTGATGAGTGCCTCAGTTAATTGATTTCCTGTGTGATGGATGTCCTTGTGACTGGCTCTTCTTTGTGATGCATGTCCTAGAGACAGTTTCTCCTCTATAATGGGTGCCCCAGTGAATTGTCCACCTCATTATGAGTGCCCCAGTGGCTGGTCCTTCTATGTAAAAAAATACCCTAAAGATGAATATCCTCTGTGATGGATGCCCAGGGACAAATTTTCCTCAGTGATCACCTCCCCCATGCCTGGGTCTCCTATATAATATGTTTCTTGGTGAATAGCCATCCTTCATTTTGGGTGCTACAGTAACTAGCTCTCCTCTGTAATGTGTTTCCCAGAAAATGGGTCTCATTCATAATGGGTGCCCTAGTGATTGGCACTACTCCATTATGGGTGTCCCAGTGACTGGGCCTCCTCTGGAATTGGTGCCCTTGTGACTGACTGTCCTCCATAGTGATTGCCAGAGTGACAAATGTTCTTTTATAAAGGGAGCCCCACATTCTGTGCCTCCTCCACTTTGGGTGTCATTGTGACTGATCCTTCTTTGTGATGGTTGTCCCCATGACTGGACTTCCTCCATAATGCAGGTTTTATTGATTGTGCCTTCTCTGTGATAGGGTCTACATGACTGTTCTTCATACATGATTGGTACCTCGGTGACTGTCCCTTTTCCTTGGATAGCGTCTCAGTGACTGGATTTTCTTTATTATGTGTACCCCAGTGAATGGCCTTCCCCCATAATTGTTGTACCAGTGATTATTCATCCTCTTTGATGGATGTCCCACATACAGGGCCTACTCTATAATAGGTGTCAAAGTGACTGACCCATCTTTGTTATTGGTGTACTGTGACTGAGCTTCCTCCATAATGTATGCTGAATGACTGTGCCTCTTCTGTGATCAGTGACCCAATGACTATCCTTCATATATGACTGGTGCTCCAGTGACCAGCCCTCTTCTATGAAGGGTGTCTCAAACACTAGCTTTCTCCATTTGGAGTGACAGTGTGACTAGACTTCTTCTGTGATTGGTGTCCAATGAATGGACATCCTCTCTGATGGGTGGCCCAGGGACTAGCCCTCTTCTGTATTTGGTGCCTTAGTAACTTGTCTTCCTCCAAACTGGTGTCTCAGTGAGTAGTCTTCCTGTGTGATGGGTAACCTAGTTTCTGGGTCTCCACCATAATGTGTGATGCAGTAACCGACCCTCCTCTGTGAAGGATGTCTTAATGATTCAGACATTTCCATAATAGGTCCTCCATTAACAAAGACTCTTTCATGAAATTGGAGTCACAGTGACTACTTCCTACAAATTGGGTGCCAATGTGAATAGCCCTCCTCTCTGATGGTCCACCAGTGACTGACTCGCCTCTGTCTTGGGTCCCAGTGACTGGCTCTCCTCTATGATAGACGTCCCAGTGACTGGGCTTCCTCTATATTGGGAACTCCAGTGACAAACCCTCTTCTGTGAACAGTGTCCTGATGACTTGCCTTGTCTTGTATGGATTATCAACTGACTTCCCCTCTTCTGTGTTGGGTGCCCAGTTACTAACCCTTCTCTGTGATGAATGAATTAGTGATTATCCCCCACTGTGTTCATTGCCTCATTAACTGCCTCATTGACTGACCCTCCTCTGTAATCTGTGCTACATTGATGGGTTCTCTTTTGTAATTTGTGCCCCAGTGATTGGACCTCATCAGTTATGTGTACCCATGTGACGAGTGATGAGTGCCCCAGAAAATGAGCTTCCTCTAAGATGGGTGTGCCAGTGTCTATTCTTCTTCTGTGATAGGTGTTTCAGTGACTAGACCTCCTGTGTGATGGGTTGGCCAGTGAATGTGCATCCTCTGTGATGTGTGTCCCAATGACTGGTCCTTTTTTCTGATCCAGTGATTGTCCTTCTTTCCAATGGGTTCCCAAGTGACTTGGTTTTCTCTATGATGGGTTCCTCAGTGTTTGGCCCTCCATTGTGATAGGTCCCTCATTTCAGGGTCTCCTACTGATAGGTGACCTGGTTACTAGCCATTCTCAATAATAGTTACCTCAGTGATCGGCCTTCTCTTATTGGGTACCAGAGTACTGGTTCTCATCTGTGATGGGTGCCTCTGTGACAGGCCCTACTCTAAGATAGGTGCTTTAGTGCCTTCTATGTAAATAGTGTTCCCCAGTGAAGTGTGACCTAGTGATTTGCACTCCTCTGTAAGAGGTTTCACAGAAGCGGCACTCTTCTGAGAAGAAATTCACAGTGAATGGTCCTCCTTTTGGATTAGTGCCCCAGTGACCAGTCTTTTTCCATAATGGGTGCTCTAATGACTAGCCATCTTGTATCACTGGTACTACAGTGAATGACTCTTCTCTATGATGTGCCAGTTTATGGCTATTTTTCATGATGAGGCCCAGTGTCTGGTCCTCCTCCTATTGGGCATCTAAATGTACTTCCACTGTGATGAGTTCACCAGTGATTAGACAGTCTCTATGATGGGTGCCCAGGGATAGGGCCTGATGGGTTATGGCTGTCGCAGTCCCTGACACTCCACTTTGATTGATTCCCCAATGACTAACCCTATTTCTAATGGTTGCCCCAGTGACTTCCTCCATTCTGGAATGGATGCTTCTATGACTCACAATCCTATGTGATGGGTGCCTCAGTTTCTTTCCCTCCTCATTGCTGAAAGCCTCTATGTCTTTCCTCCTCCGTGATTGGTGCCTCAATGATTGGTTGTCCTCCTAATGGTTGCCCCAGTAACTGGACCACCTCTTGGGTGGGTTCCTCAGTTACTGGCCTACCTCTAATGGGTGACCTAGTCGCTAGACCTCTGAGATGGGTAACCCCATCACTAGCCTTCCTCCATGATGAGTGTCTAAATTACTGGATCTCCTCTGTGATGGTATCCCAATAAAAGGTCTTCCTCTCTGATGGGTGTCTCATTGACTAGCATCCCTCTGTGATTAGTGCCCCAGTGGCAAAGCCTTTTTATGACAAGTGTCCCAGTTATTCACAATCCTCTATAATGGGTTCTGCATGACAGCCTCTCCCATGTGATTGTTTCTTCAGTGATTGACCATCCTCTGTGGTTTGTGACCCAGTAAGTTGCTCTCCTATTGGATGGTTGCCCCAGTGAATGAAGTTCCTCTGTTATGGGTGCCAAAATAACTAGATTTCCACTGTGATGTGTGCTCCAGTGACTAGTGCACCTTTGTGAGGTATGTCTCCTTTATTGGACTTCCTCTGTGATGATTGCCCCAGTTTGTTTTATCCTCTATTATGGATACTCCAGTGACTGCTTCTCCACTGTATTATGTCCTTAGTAACTAGCCCTCTATAACTGGTGTTGAAGTAACTCCTCTCTGTGTTCAGAGTTCCAGTGACTGGCCCTAATCTGTGATTGGTATACCAGTGACTGGCCCTTGATTTGACCTGTGATCCATTATTTCCCCTCTAATGGGTGCCACAGTGAAAAATCATTCACTGTGATGAGTTCCTCACTGTCTGGCTCTACTCTGTGATAAGTGTCTCAGTATGTTGGTCTCCTATGTGTTGGTTGCCCAAGTGAGTAGGCTTACTCCAGCCTGGGTGTTCCAGTCACTGATTCCATTCCACAAATGGGCTCCAGTATTGTGACTTCCTCTGTAAATGGTAACAATGTGACTGGTCCTCTTCTGTGATAGAACCCTAGTGAATAACACTATTCTCTCATCAGTGTTCTAGTACTAGGCCCTCCTCAATACTGAGTGCCCCAGTGACTACTTTCCTATATGATGGGTACCACAGTTATTGGACTTCTTTTTTTTATAATCAGTATTTTTTATTACAATACTGTGTGTTACAGTTAAGGGTTAGGTATACAAATATGCTTTATTCAGGCACCCTTGTTGATAAGAGATGTTTCCCCGTCCCCAGACTGATATTGACTACCATTAATCCCATCTACCTTCCCATCCTCCCCCATACTTTCTCTTCACTTTCAGTCATTTTCTTACAGTGTTAGGTTGGATGTTCAAGGTTCACTATATGAATGAGAATATGTGATACTCAGATCTTTGTTTCTGTGAGAGGTCACTCAGTATTATAGATTCTAGTTCCATTCACGTTGCTACGAAATTCATGATTTTGTTCTTTTTTATGGCTGCAAAGTATTCCTTCGTGTATATGTACCACTTTTAAAATCCAATCCTCTTTTGATGGACAGCATGCTTGCTTTCAGTTTCTTGCTATTGTGAACAATGCTGTGATAAACATACGTGTGCAGGTATCTTTTTTATGGAGTGATTTGAGTTCTTTGGGGTATATTCCCAGTAGGGGGATTGTGGGGTCATATGGGAGGTCTATATTTAGAGATTTTAGAAATTGTCATACTGTTTTCCACAGAGGTTGCACTAGTTTGCACTCCCACCAACAGTATAGAAGTGATCCCTTTTTGCCACACCCTCTCCAGTAACTGTTATTTTTTGAGTTATTGATAATTGCCATTCTGACTGTAATTACGTGGTATCTCGGTGTGGTTTTGATTTGCATCTCCCTGATGATTAGTGAGGTTGAACACCTCTTCATGTATCTGTTTGTTGCTCGGATGTCTTCATTTGAGAAGTGAATGTTCACATCTTTTGTCCATTTTATAATGGGCTTGTTTGTTTTTTTCTTTTCAGCATGTTTGAGTTCCTTGTAGATTCAAGATGTTAAGCCATTGTCAGACCTGGGGTTGGCAAATATTTTTTCCCAGTCTGTAGGCTGTCTCCCTGCTCTCTTGATGGTTTCTTTGACTTTGCAGAAGCTACTCAGTTTAATGAGGTCCCACTTGTCTATCTTATCTATTATGGTCTGAGGGTTTCAGGTTTTGTTCAGGAATTGGGTGCCAGTTCCAATTTCCATGAGGGTATGTCCCTCATTTTCTAAGGTTCTTATGGTATGAGGTTTTATATTTCGGTCTCTGATCCATTTCGAGCTAATTTTTGTGTATGGGGATAAATAGGGGTCCTGTTTAATCTTCTGCATGTGGTCAGCCAGTTTTCCCAGCACCATTTACAGAACAGATTTTCCTCTTCCCAGTGGTAGGTGGTGGAGGCTTTGCCGAAGATGAGTTAGTTGAGAAATTGAGGTTTTGCTTCTGGAATCTCAATTCTACTCCATTGGTCTATATGCCTATTCCTGTACCAATATCAAACTGTTTTGATTATTGTAGTTTTATAGTAAAGTTTGAAGTCTGGTAATGTGATACCACCTGCTTTGCTATCTTTTGTTTTTTGTTTTTTAGTATTTTTGCTGAGGATTGTTCTGACTATTCTTTGTGGTTTGTGTTTCCATATGAATTCCTGTGTTGTTTTTTCTAGGTCTGAGAAGAATGTTGCTGATAGTTTGATGGGTATGCATAATATCTGTAGATTGCCTTATGTAGGATGGAAATCTTCACAATGTTGATTCTTCCAATCCATAAATATGGAATGTTTTTCCACTTGTTTCTGTCATCTTTGATTTCTCTGAGCAGTGTTTTGTAGTTTTCATTGAAAAGTTCTTTCACGTTTCTACTTAGGAAGATGTCAAGGCATTCCTTTTTTGTGTGTGGCTATTGTGAATGGAATTGTGCTTTTTATTTGGGTTTCTGTTTACTTATTAGTGCTGTGAAGAAATGTGATTGTCTTTTACACATTTATTTTATATCCTGAGACTCTGCCAAAGTCCTTTATCAGTGTAAGGAAGTTTTTGACAGATTCTCTTGGGTTTTCAAGGTTTACAATCATGTCATCTGCAAAGAGAGATAACTTGACTTCCTCTTTATCTATTTGGATACACCTGATTGCCTTCTCTTCTCTGATAGCTCTACCCAGGAATTCCAATACTATATTGAATAGG
>CAUYQG010179602.1:0-16087 GCA_963574415.1 Tarsius wallacei | reverse complement strand
CCACATATTTTTACATAACTGGCATACTTAAATGAATTCTAAGAAGGACTTAAAGTCATTCACTCCACTGTAGTGTTTTCCAGGAGCCCATTTTTAATCCCAAATATTGATGCTATTTTTAACCACAGACATCCTTCTGTTGATTTTATGCAATCCAGGCATGAGAGAAAGAAGGACCTAAAGGGTGATGGTAGCAACATCAGTTCTTGAATTTCCTCACTTTAAGTCAAAGCTTTTATGTTTTCACCTCCACTCACTTGGAAATGTGAGGTCAAGTTTTCCAAGAAATCCTGTAACACTTCATTTTTTGTCAGGGTTCCTTCCGATGTGTTTATCATTTTCACATTCTTCCAAATGCTGTCATCGCCCTAAATACTATGATAGGCAGATCCTGATGCTGAGGACAGATGTTGCCTCATTTTGGTTTTTTTTCCAGACAAGCCAGCTGATTTTGTGTTTTCAAAATTAGATGAACTGCTCAGCAGTCAGTGAGGAAAGAGTTGATTCTGAAGAGCCCAGATTTCAAACTCTTCTGTCAGCTCCACATCTGTATGGTAAGAGTGATCACAGGAAGTCCCTCTCTGCTCCCAAGTTCAGCCCTGAGTGCTGGCATTTCACAAGAGTAGGTTGTGGGTGGTAGGACTTCTGAAATCAAAGTGAGACCAAGAAAATCACTCTAGACGCTAATAAACTAGAGCAGCAATGCTTGTCAAGTGCTTGTTCTGTGTTTGTACACTATGAGGAGTTCTTAGACACTGAATGCTACAATTCTCAAAACAATTCTAAAATATGCCCTCAACTTACAGGAGGGAAAACAGCATACGAAGACTGAGTAGACTAAACCAGAAACTAGTCTCAAACTCATTTCTATCTAGCAAAGATATGCTTTTTCCAGTTCCCCTTCAGAAGGAACAGTATGAAATTCCTTTTCTGGGATCAGACAAACAAACAAACAACAACAAAAAAAACCCCTAATGTATGGTTCTAACATTTTCCAACATCTAATAGTCAGGTAA
Organism: Tarsius wallacei; assembly: GCA_963574415.1. NCBI lineage: Eukaryota > Metazoa > Chordata > Mammalia > Primates > Tarsiidae > Tarsius > Tarsius wallacei. The sequence goes on along the minus strand of CAUYQG010179602.1, from coordinate 15,071 downwards.
AAGGGTTTAAAATAAGTTTTAAAAGTTTCACATTAGAACACCATGGCATAGCCTAGCTTGGGTCCTATATCGGCCAGAACCCAGTCAGTGTTTCAGAATGAAGCATCTTTGGGGGAAAAAAAATGAAACACCTTTTTATTTTATTCTCCAGATATAGATTTTAAAGAAAACACAGTTTAAATTCATCATATATAAAATATATATTTTAAAGATGTTAACATAATAACTGACTATAGATTGCAGCATGTCATTTTTCAGAAAAATAATTTGTCATGGTATTCATAATTAATTTGGGGTATGTCTTTTTAGGAAAAGGTTATTCAAAAGTACAGTGTTAGAAGCACAACCAATCCAAACACGTTTGGCCTTAAATCTCATCCTGCACCTGGAGGCCTTCATCATCAGTTTATGTGTCCCAGCAGTTTCAAGTATCAAAAGATCCATCCCAGTGCTGTATATTTTAAGCATGGCTGAAGAATAGCAGAGCAAAAAAAAGCCTTTCAACCATGGGAATTCAAAAGCAAAGGACTCTCAAGAGGCAATTTCAAAACCCTACTCGTTCAGTTTACTCTAAAGCTTAATGACATGCCCTATTTGATACAGTTAGGGGAAGTGTTTCATCAAAAACTTTATATGAGGCTGGGAATTGAAATATTAGGTTTGTAGGTTGGCTCCCTTGGTCATACTGCAAGGTCCTGAGGGAATTCTAGTAAATAGAATTAGGGATAACAATAAATGGCATATTAATGGCAACTAATATTTTTATGTATTGAGAACTTACTATAGGCCATACTTTGTGTATTTTGCATTCATTCAGTTTCATTCAGTCCCATCCTTTGAAGTAGGTGTTAATATTCAGTTTTATATGTGATGAAAATGAGTCTCTGGGAGGTGAAGTAACTTGCTAGCGTTCACACAAGTAATTGGCAGAGGCACAAATCAAACCCAAGCCTCTACCTCCACAGATGGAGCTCTTAACCATTTCATTACAAGGCCAGGAGTGACAGAGATGGGGCTGGATCTCAGGCTTTGATTCTTATGACATTTCTGAGGACAACAAAGTAACTGGAGATGAGGGTCTTGATTCTTCATGAGTCATGAGATATGTGAAACAGATCAGCCATCTGGTTCAACCAGAATTGTGGTACTAGCCAGGACTAAGGACCTGCCCATGAGTCCCTTTTCCTCCAGTTGCAGTGAGGCAGATGAGAGGGTTAAGGTGGCCTTAGCTTCCCCAGTGTCATCAGTTTCAGACTGAATGAGAAGAGAATGGCCCAAAAGAGTTCAGAAAATAGAGACAAATCAAATGATTTCTCTTTGGTCTGCACAGGTGAGGACACATCCAACTCACTCATCTAAGACAACAGTTGTTTGCTCCCAAATATGACATGATTTACTGGCCAGATAGAGTCAATCAACATCTAAGAAAAAGAATGTACTTTCTCTAAAAGACCCTAGATAACACCAAGGGTTTTTGCTGGTCAGATTCTATCTGTCCTTCTGTGTGCCAGACTTTTGACCTTTCAAGGCAAAGTCGATGGCTCTGTTCATTTTTCCCAGCCTAGAGCTATGTTTACTGATAGAAGATATAAATACTCACAAAAGCATGCCACACAGTATGGATGAAGGGCTTGCTCTCTAGTTGCAGTAAACTATTTTTCTCAAAAATGGAATTCTATGAAACTCTATAAGCTTTACTCCTAAAGCTGGAGAATGAAAAGCTTGTCATGACCCAGAATTTGTCACAGGAGTGTGAAGTGGAGACAGAGTAATAATTATTTTTAACAATCTAATAGTACCATATTCCTGAATGTTTTCTGGGCCCCAGAAACTAGCTTATACTTTTTCTATACAAACCAATTTCTCCTCCTATGCACACAATCCCAATTAATGACATCTTGACCCACTCGGTCATCTAAATGGCATCATCAGCCATTTTTATCCTTCCTCTGCTGCTCTCCAACCCCACACAATCTGACATGGAGTGATGCAAACTCTACCCCAGAATTTTCCCTCTACTGTTCTTTCCCTTCAATTCTCACTCCTTTGCTAAATTTAGACTTATGGCTGATAAAATAATTTCTCTACCTTCAGTTTCTTCCCCACTTTCATTCTCTCCCCTGCTCCACCCTGTTACCAGATCTTAGCATGTCATGCTCCTGCTTAAACATCGTCAGTGGCTCCCCACTGACTATAGGACAAAGTCAGAATTTTAGAGTGGCATTCAAATTTCTTGACAAGATTCTTTATAGTTTTATCTCTCACCAATCTCTTTTCATCTTTTCTCAATTCAAACATACACATTCATGGACAATATATTTGGTCACACTGAGTTTCTTACTGTTTCCCCAAATTTTAAGGACGTTTATGTCCTCTTGCATTTACATTTCAAATTATCTCTTTCAAATAGAATTTCCTCTTTGAAGGTCCACTAATCTTTCAAAGAACAATATATGTTTCATTTCAATCTTTGTCTACATACATCCCAATACAACTAATTTTTACACTATCATAACATGTATTTGTAATGTATTATGATTATTTGTATATATGTATGTATATATATTGCCTCCTCTTCTCCTATTCCCAGAATCTGAGCTCCAGATTCCAAGCTTTATTTTGCTTGTAGTTTTATTTCCTAGCTTGGTGAATGCCCATAGAAAATGGTCGATAAGTATTGTTGAATGAATGGACAAACTATTTTTTTTTAATCGGAAGCTAACTCTGTTACCCGGGCTGGAATGCAGTGGCACCCTCAATACTCACCACAGCCTCAACCTCTTGGACTCAGGTGATCCTCCTCTCCTCCCACCTCAGCTGCCTGAGTAGCTGAGACTACAGGCACATGCCACAATGGCCAGCTAATTTGGGGGGGGTTTTGAGGTTTTTTTTGTAGACATGAGGTCTCGCTATGTTGCCCAGGCTGGTCTCAAACTCCTGGTCTTAAGCGATCTTCTCACGTCAGCCTCCCAAGAGTGCTGGGACTACAGGCAATGAACCACATCTGAGTAAGACTCACAGTGAGTAAATCCAAGACAACATTATGAGGACATTACAGTATTATATTAATTGCATAAGTATTTAAACCAAGGCACAGGGAACAAAAAAAGGCTAAGGGTAGCAAAGACGTTAAACGAACCAAGATCCCATCTGTAACAACAGATTGGTTTGGTGATGTGGGGATGAGTCATAGAGAAACATTAACGAGAAGGTAAAAGTGTTTACTTACTCCTGCTTTCCCTCCGACAGAAATATTTCTTTGAAAAAAATCAATTGAGAAATCCAAGTGGAGACTGCCTCCTGTCTTAGATATTTCTGTGCAACTCCATCATGCTTTCAAATTACTGATTGCTAAACTGATGGAGTTCGGGTTTGCTAAAAGGTACTTTGCAAACACATTGGAATTGACATTAAACCACTGTGTGCAAGTGACATGCCTGAGGGCCCAAGATCCAGCTCTTCCTTGCTGGGCTCTACCTGCAACTTTCTGTTGCCAGATGCTTGGGCTCAGCTAAGCTCAGGTGCTTTTACAACCATTCAATTGCCACACTGAATACAAATCAAAGTGATTGCTGTGAAAACCGCCTGCAAGACATGTGCCTCACAGTCTCTCCTCTGTCTTGAGATTTTTCCCATAAGACTCAACTGATTTAATTTGCTTTCTTCCTTCCCCATCCCTCCCCCTAAAAAAACACTCCTGTAAAACAATTTCTTCAGCCCCAAATCAGAACTTTTGGCAAGGGAGGAAAGAGATCATGAGCAATACACTTCTATAGATCTACAAGTACTTTACAAATATGCATGTGGGTCATCATTTGCCCTTAATGCCCCATGAAAGGTCTTGATCACTGAGTTAAGACACTAAGTACAGCAGATATTTGATGCCACATTTTCTGACTGTACATCTCAGATGCTACACATATGATCATTTTTACATGATTTGGGAATAAGAAAATCTGACTTTCTTTTAATACCTTGGTCCTTTTGCAGTACTGAATGGTACCAGATTGCTCTAGTTTTGGTCTTCATTCCAGGGTAGTTCCATTGTCCTGAACATTTACCTTTGCTCTAGAATTCACATCCCCATTATTTCAATCCTTCCAGTTGGCAGATAACTTGATCTCGGACATGTTCACCTCCATTGGCTCAGTGACCTTAGCCTTGTTATTGATCCTCTTGCTGGCTGTTGTCGCCTCTGTTGTCGCCTCCAACAAAAGGGCAACTCAGGGAACCTACAGCCCGAGTCGTCAGGAAAAGGAGGGCTCTCGAGTGGAAATGTGGAGCTTGATGCCGCCCCCTGCGATGGAGAGACTGATTTAGGAGCATTCTGTCCCTTTAAGAAAGGGACCCAAACGCTGTGAACTTAATGATTGTACTTGAGTGGCTTCTGACATACCTGAAGATGTTAATTTGCAACTGGAATAACACTGGAACTGTGGAAAGGGTTCCCTTGACTATCTTAAAGACTTTCACAGTAGTGCCACTTGGTGCCATCATTTTATTATATTAGCCAATCAAAAATTGATGTCTTTGTGCCATTAATTTCAGCCTCATAACTAGCAAAAAATTTTTTCCAGATAATAATGTCTTCTGAGAAAATCTCCAATGGCTGACTCTTCCTCTTTGCAACCTGGGGACAATTTTAGTTTGCATTTTAGCTGGCTACTGACTTTTGTTTACACAGAAGCTACAAGAAAAAAACTCAAATAGAATACGTTTCTTACTTCTCCTATCATGTGGTCAAAAGTTTTAGTTACATACCTGTGATGAGGTGTATGCTTCTGTGATTATGGATTCAGAGAAAGCCATGGGAATGACTTATGGCTTAAAAAAGTGACCCAATGGCAACAAATAAAAATTGAAATGTGGTTGCTCTTCTTTCTGAGTATTTTTCACATTTTGTGGCATTACATGTGACAAAAATAACTTCTAGAAGCATTTGAAGAACCTGCTTATGAGTTAGATCTTTTAAATAAATCATCTCAAGTTGTTTACCATTAAAATCATTACTCTTTGTAAAGGGTTACTTAAGGTCAAAGGGTGTCCTAGACAGAAATCAAGATGGGAGAAAAACTCCCATTCTCAAGTCTGAAAGATCAAGTTCTTGTCTTCCAACTGCTTTTTGATAAATCAGTGTCAGTGACAGTGTCTAAAAGTAAGAACCCTAAAGTGAAGTGGATGTACTTTAAGAGGTATGTGTGCAAGACTATGGGATATTGGGAGAAAATGCTGAGCTTCTCTTTATATATTTTTTCTACACAGTATTTGGTTATATTTCTGTATATGCTTTGAAATGTATATGATGTGCTATAGTAGTAGAATATAAATGAAATTTTAAAATATATGCATACGTATTTTGGGTATATGCTCAGCATATTTAATGATATGAATTTTTAATCTAGTCATTTTTAATGATATGAATTTTTAATAGGGGTCTATATGGAGAAGAAAAGAGAGAAACCATTCTTCTCAGCTATTTAAGGGGTTCATTCCAGCAGTTCTCTCCCTCCCATATCATCAATTTTCTTACTGTATGGGATCACTGCCATCAGCTCCAAACATGCTGTCACTGTTCCTATCATGTAAAATTCTCTCTTGTGACTCATATCTCCCTCCAATTACCATCCCATCCACAACATGGTTTTTTCAGCAACAAAAGTGTTTTCTACATACTATCTCCCCTTCTTTCCTCCCATCCTCTTTAAATTCAAACTAGTCTGTTTTTTCTCTCCACTACTCAATGCCTCCACTTTGCCAAACACAATGGCCATTCCTCAGTTCTCAGCTCACCTGACCTAGTTTCAGAAGCATTTGATACCATATCACTCCTCTCAAAATACTTTCCACACAATGGGACACCATTTAATCTTGAATTTCCTTTTACCTCACTGTTCACCCCTCTCATTTCATTTCCCTGGTTTCTATTCTTTTCTTTAAACTCTGCTTTATTATTCTTTCCATGCTGTTTGTCACCACTTGAGAAACTTCTTTTTTGGGGGGGGCTCTCTGTTTCTTCGGTCTGGAATTTAAGTTACATGAGGAAAAGAATTTTGTTTTTTTCTTTCACTGCAGTTTGCCTCATCTAGAACAGACCTAACCCATAATACAAACACAATATAAATATTCTGGATACATGGACAAGTAATGAATGACCACTGCTCAAACTTGTACCTGCCACCAGCAAAATCCCAAAGTGCACAAGATTTGTGTGGGCTGTCGTTCGGTGCTCTGACTGCTAAACTGTCGTAACTCTGTAGCCCACATAATGTCTTAATCGCTGGCTTACCCTCAATATCTAATATTGTTTTCCATGTAAGTTTAAGAAGGATGTCTCTGGTAGTCTACGTGTGGAGTATGCCATGAGATATGTTTGTTTTCACATCCCGTTAGAGTTATAACTACTTAATAGGGGTCTATATGGAAAAGAAAAGACAGAGAGAGAGAGAGAGCTCTTGCTTAAAGAAAAAAACGAGTACCTGAGTTTTTTAAAATGCAAACTAAAAAAACTACAGAGTATAAATAGATTCTATTGGTATTAGCACAAAGAAGAAAGGGGTAACTGCCAATGGTAATACTTTAGTTTAGGGAAGTATAATTATCCCGACTAGTCACCCTATTCTAGTATGTAGCTTAGGGCTTTGCATAAAAATGACCGTACAAATATATGCATGATTGAATGCATGCAGGCATGAATAAACGGATGCTTCCATGTGGACACTGCAAACACATACATGATAAGGAGTTTGCTCACCGAGACAAATTTCTGTTGTCTTTGAACAAGCAAAATATTCAATATCTTATCCTAGGAATGTTTCATTAACCCTATGGAGTACTTGTACTGCACTATGTTTAACAATGTAAACTTCAACTTAGTAGAAAAGTGTTGTGTCTGCATGATCATTGATGCTGGCCTTGTAACTTGCTGTGGCCAACAGAATGCCAAGGAAATGATGCTGCATTCGTTTTGTGTTGGAAGCTTGCAGCTTCTGCTTTTCCTCTCTTGGAAGACAACCCTGAGATTGCCGCACTGTGAAAAAAGCTGGAATGAAAATGTGTGAGGAGAAAGGTTCAGCTGTGTCAGCCATCCCATCTTGGCTGAGTCTTAGCTCCAGTCACCCTGCCTGCTGGATGCGGTCACTTTGTGGCCTATGTGAAACCAGCAGATGATCCACCCAATCAAGCTGCAGAATCATGAGAAACAATAAATTAGGTGGGTTTTTTTTAAACCACTAAGGTTTAGAGTGTTTTGTTACATAGCAATTGATAACTGTGACAAAATTATTCATGTCCATGAGGCAACCTAAAGAACAGGACACCACAAGGTACTTTTCTGATTCTTTTTCTGCTACCAAAGCAGTATTCATCTGCATAGTAACAATAATTAGTACGTTATTAATAAAATGTGACAACTCTATGTCTGATTTCTCTCAGAGGGGCAAACAAGAGTGAAGATCTGTTAAGTCCAAACTCTGGTCCAGGAGGTGCTGCGGGTCACAGGCCTTGTGGCCCAGCTGTTTGTGGGCTCTGGGACAGGGTGTAAAGTGGACACAGCCAGCCTGCTTCCTGCCCTGGGGTGAACCCTGGCCCAGGAAGGCCAAAGTAAAAGGTACATCTGGTGTGTGTTTACAAGGAGTGACAGGAAGTTTCCTTCAAGTGGCCTCTCACGTGACTTCTGTAGTCATAGTGAGTGCAGAGAGAAGCAGGAAATGACAAATGACGGGAACGTAAGTCAGCTGTCAAACCTGCCCCTATGTTACTCCTTAAATTACCACTGTTTAGCAAGTCCTTTTTCTGTGAGACCAAGATAGGTCTGGGCCCAGAGTCTGGCTCTATGTAGCCATCATTATTATTATTACCAATTAGTATTAGTGGCAGAAACTGAAGAGTTACAGGAGGTTGTAGAGGTAGAACTGAAAGGTATCATAGTAATGTAAATAATGATTCTTACAATGACAACGAGGGATACCTTCCTGAGCTCTTGCTGGGGATAAGACTATTTATTGCTATGCTACATGCGTTATGACTCATTTAGACCTCACAGCAAGCCTTTGAAGGAGGAACTTTTATCTTCATGTTAAGATCCTTTGGAGTCAAAGAAACATAAGTTTAAATTTCTGATCCGCCCATCCAGGTGACCTGAGTATAAACTGAAAGATAGGAATCACACCTCTATCTCACAGACATATTATGATTTTAGTGTAAGATGGTTAACTGCAAATAAGCCCGCACACAATATATAGCATCTATTATTATTATTCGGACTAGATGAGGTGTCAGTAAGACAACAAGCAGCAGTAACATGTAAATTGTTTCCATACTCCTTCCTCCTACATCATTTGCCAAACAAACCAGATGGGTAACTGTTCCCTTCCTAGTCTCCTTTCCATCCATCTTATGCTGTGTTTGTAAAACAAGCAGGTTTTGTGCAGAGAAATATAACTTTTTCGTGACATTCCCATCACTCCAAATTGTTCCACAATGACAGTCTCATTCAACTGAAAAAATAATTCATCTGTAAGATTGAAATAAACGGTACATACCTGCTGTATATCCTCAATAAAATTGTCAGAAAATAAAAAGTCTGACATCTCTCAGACCCCTAAACAGTGGATGATAGACATTTTTTTGAGTTCTATTTATAGAAATGAATTTATTATTGTTGTTATTATTACTGCAATATGGTCCTGCCTTTTAGGATTACTCCTTAGACCTCTTTTGTTAGAAAATCACAAGCATCTACTATCATCAACAGCAGGAAAGACTGGCCTGTGTGTCTTGGTTTAAACCATCCTTCTGATGATGATTAGCTAGCCAACTTTCACCTGGTTTTATGCTCTACAGGGGTATGATTCAAACCATGAAAATTTCCTTAATTATGGAGTGAATATGACTTTTCAAATTTCATCCTGCTTCCAGCAAAAGTGTAATTTTTATTGCTGTGCATTGCATTGAATGGTGATGACAAAAATGCATGTTTCCAATTTAAACCCATTCTTCTATTATTTGGTACCCAGACTTTGCTTTTCGTGGTTCCAGAAATCTGGGAACAACATTCATCAAATATATTTGTCAGTACCTGGCTGAGGACAGCTGTTTTAAGCACCAGTCACAGGATCTCCTAAGATGTTGGCAACAGCCTCCTCTCGAAAACTACTCCCAAATCCACATTTTGTAGCTCTAAGAGGAGCACATTTTGGAGGTGCTCATGGTTTGCATTTGAGAAAGGCTCCTGGCTCAAATCTGATTTCATTCATGGCTAAAATAAGGCAAACTCTGAATGGAAACAAATATATGTGCTATTAAAAGTCTCTAAAGTGAAATACAAATCAGAACTACAATGAGATATCACTTCACATTGGTCAGGATGGCTATCATAAAAAGTCAAACAGCAACAACAGGTGTTGGCGAGGCTGTGGGGAAGAGGGAATACTTCTACACTGTTGGTAGGGATGCAAGCTAGTTCAACTCTTGTGGAAAGCAGCATGGTATTTTATCAAGAGCTAAAAATTGAGCTACCATGTGACCCAGCAATCCCACTACTGGGAATATACCAGAGGAACATAAATCACTCTACCCAAAAGACAACTCCATGAATATGTTTACTGAAGCACTATTCACAACAGCAAAAACATGGAACCAACCCAGATGTCTGTCAAAAGTGGATTGTATAAAGAAGATGTGGCATACATATACACAGCTGAATACTACACAGTCTTAAAAAAAGAACAAAATTACGTCTTTTGAAGCAACATAGATGCAGCTGGAAATCATCATTCTAGGTGACTGTCAAATAAACAAAATACTGAATACTGCATGTTCTCACTCATAAATGGGCCCTAAACACTGGATAAGTGGGTACAAAGGTGAGTACAATATGTGTTGGGCACTGCTAAAAAAGGGAGGGTGGATAAGGGACACACAACCACCTCATCAGAAGCCCAAATTGCCTGCATGCAATTTATGTATGTAGCAAATGCTCACATGTACCCCACAACTCTAACGTTAAATTTTAAAAATAAATAATCTCAAATGTGTTTAAAACAGAAAAATAAATCAATAAAACATTTTTTAAAAGTCTGTAAAGTATAGGTGCACCAGAACCCTGTATTAACTCAAGTCTTCTAATCACAGAGTTGGCTATGTCATGGGTCAGTTCATTCAGCTATATGCTCAACATTCAACTTGACATAATTGCAAAACCCTTTTTACTATATAAGACAGGTGGTCCACATGATAATTTCTCAGTTAGCTTTCTCATAAAAATCATCCAAAAATTTTATTTTTGCAAGGCTAGTACCATTTTCTAACACTTGCTTTAAAAATAAATTGCTCCACATTTGAATGACTCAAGGAAGTTTAACTTTTCAAAAATGTAAATAGCAACATACCAGCGACCCAGAATAGGTTTAATTTGATTTTTTTCATAAAGAAAAACTCAGTTAAGCCTAAATTAATAACTCCCGTGAACCCAGGCTCTTCTGATGCATTGGTATCGAATTCTCTGATACTCAGGAGGGAAACCAGAGGGCCCTCTTGATTGGTGATCCGAAAAGTGCATGGATTTTAATTCAACATCCCTCCGCCACCAAATACTAATTTAACTTGAATATGAATCTGCAGTAATAGGACTTAAGTGTCTCGAAGAGAGGCAAGGATAATAAATTTAATAAATATGGACCATATACTTGAAGCACTCAGTGACCACAATCACTAGTGAGAAGAGATTCCTGTTGTGCCCGTTTATCTAGCCTTTATTACATTAGTAGAATGAGAGGCCCTGTCATGGGAAAAGAGACAAAGAAAACATCAATCACAATTAGAGAGTAAAATATGAATTGATAAAGGGTGACTTAAGTCATCTGAAATGAAATACAAATTAATTCTACCACCTCTCCCTTGAAAAAACTGGCCCAACACATCCACGTGTTAAACTGAACTTGCTTAGATTTACTGGAGTTTCAGTGATTTACAAAAAAAATTTTTTTAACCTTTCTGAAAGCATTTTAGTAAACTTAATTTTAACATCCACCCTCAGGAATTATTAGTTTACCAATGGGAGGCCAAAACTTCATCTGTACTATGACCACTTATGTTCCTAACCCTGAATCGTACCCCACATCTTTGTTTTTGTTTTTTGGGTTTTTTTTGAGTTGGAGTCTCACTCTGTCGCCCAGACTGGAGTGCAGTGGCCGCTCCCGGCCACCACAGCCTCGACCTGCTGGGCTCCGGCGATCCTTCCGCCTCAGCCTTCCAAGTAGCTGGAACTACAGGCGCTCACTACCACGCCTGGCTAATTTTTTGATTTATTGTAGAGATAAGGTCTCACCAAGTTGCCCAGGCAGGTCTCAAACCCGCAGGCTCAGGCAATCCACTCACCTCAGCCTTCCAAAGCACGGGATTACAGGCTGAGCCACCAAGCCCGGCTACCCCACATCTTTAAAATTAAAAAAAGAAAAAGAATGAGAGAGGAAAAAAAAGAAAAAGAAAATTACTAAGAAAGTAGATTTTAGATGTTCTCATTACAAAAAAATGGTATGTGAAGTAAGCGATATGTTAATTAGCTTGATTTAGTCATTTCACAATGTGTATTTCATGTTGTATATCATAAATATACATAATTTTTATTAAAATAATAAAGACCAAAAAAAGAGTTATTTGTGTATAGATGAGACTATTATAAAAGATTCAGAGGTGTCACAAATTCATCGTTGCCATGCATAGTTAATCTTAATATCTGTTTAATAAACACTCTTCATTTATTCATAAAGGGATTTCTGGACCTTTTTTCAAAGGATATATATTGTTTTTTGATCAAGAAATGAAAACTAGAGATGATACAGCTAAGTGAGAAACATTTAAAGATGGTAGATCATTCATAGTTCAAAATTCAAGTTAGAGCCTAATAGTGTTTCAGAACACATACAGTCAAAATCAGTCACCTTACATGAAAGTCACTGCTGATAAAAGACTAGATAAACAGATTTCACATTACTTAACCAATTATATAGACAAAAACAAATTTGGGGGATGCTTTGGTATTTTTTGTCACTGTCACAAGTTGATATGAAAAACACTGTTCTTAAAATCAGCTTATTTTCTTCTAAAGACTTGCAAAAATTTCTCTTTGCTATCTTTGGATGCCAATCAGTATGTGCAGAGTAACTGGCAAATCTCTGTCTTCAGGTGTGAGATAAAATTCATAATCCAACCAAGTATTATTTCTCTCTACAAACAGCTCTCTAAAAGCAAACAAATGAAAAGGTAGGTGTGATCATTAGACATTTGAAGCAATAATTGAGAAATAGAACATCTAGGCATAAGTGTGAACTTTCTGATCAACTGTATTTAATCCGTGCTTCATTGAGTCCCACTGGGCTGTTATAACTTGTTTCCCATCAAATTTTCTGAGTGCAACCCTCTTTTAGGTCGTACTTTCTTGCTGTTTATTAGTGGAAGCCTTCTTAATTCAAAGCACCATCCTGCATTTCTGAGACTCCAGTCCCTATGATGTTCTTAGTGAGGAGTCAGTTTTCTTTTTCTTATGTTGATGAGAAATATCAGCTAACAACCTCTACCCTCCCCTTTTATGGCAATAAGACAAAGGGCATCACCCTCTTTTCCCTCAAGGATGATTCATATTGGAGGATAGAGAAGAAGAAAATGTTTCAATACTGGCGTCCTCTTAGTTCCCCATAAAGAGGTGACTCTTGCAAATGTCCCGTTATCGTCAGGAACGGCAGCACAGGTAGATCATCCACGCTGCGATGGTGGCCTGCGGCAGCTTCCATCAGCCACTCCTACTTTTGTCAGCCCGACCTACAGAGGCCACTACTGGGCATGGATGGGAATGTCTTGCATCTTGTGAGCAGTCCTAGGCCAGCAGCGGCACAACTCAGTCTTGTTCCCGTAACCCAACCTGGATCTCAGCCTGCCTCTCCCGAGTCAGCAGGGAACAAACACAGGGTAACATAGCTCCTGCAACCCTGAGTTTGTTACAAGATTAGGCCACTCCTGTTACACTCAAGACTCCTTACAGCCCCTCCTTCTGTTCCAGACCACCCTTCTTAAGCATATGCACCGCTTCCTTAGAGATTTCAAGCAAAGCTTTCCACTGGCTCCTAAGGATGACCCAGTCTCAGGACATGCTGACAAGAGCCTGGCTACCCCAGGATTCTGCAAGACAGACAAGCACACAACTCTAATTAGTGGCCTAGATAGGTGTGTGGATAGTGAAAAATTTGTCTAACAAGAAACTGTCAATTTGGTGTAAACAGCCTCAGGCAGCTTTAGTTATTTTTTTTTTTCTGGATTCAATGTTAAGTGTCCCCATTACGGGTCTCTCATTTCAACATAATTGCACTTTGTGACTTGTGTAGAGGAAATATGATCTAACTTTTCCTTTCTTAATGTTATTTGCTTTTCAGATTTTTCTGTTTTGAATTTAACATCCACTCCTTGATCATTTTCTTGTTGCCTCTTCCATCTAAAACCAGGAAGCAAACCAAGCTAGCTGGTGACTTGTGGACATCTCCTCCAAATTCTGCAGCTCTCACTTTGGATCACTGAAGTTCAACTAAATATTGCAGGGATTTAGTGCTCTCTGTAAAGTCTTTTCCTTTGCCTTGACTCCAACTCTTTCTTTTGCTGACAGTTACAAAGATGCCCAGATCTTGACGGCTTTTAACACTTCTCTATCCTACATGAGAGCTCAAGATGCAAGTTTTCTGAATCATTTGACTATATCTGGCACATGCAAATCTGATTTTAAAACAAGTACATACAATAATACATCTTCACATTCATTCTAAGCGGCTAAATTAATCAGTTTACTCATTTCTGTGCGTTTTGCTAATCTTAATATATTAGAATTTTTTAAAAATCACAAGATGTCTTGCTTTTGGCACCAAGTACAATACATTTAATTGAAATCAAGTACATCATCTAAAATCTTACCTGGAAGAGGAAATGGTGGTGGCAGAGAACACTGCTTAAAACATAGGACACAAAAGTTCTGAAAGAGGTTGATTATACAGAAAGATTTTTTTTTGTACTGTCCAGGGCAAAAGAACAGCAGAACTCCAAAAGACATGTTTTTGTTTTTTTTTTTTGTGGACGTAGGTGGTAATGGATTGAATAGAGAAGGAAAGAAGAAGCCAATTATATAAATACTGGTGACATTTAAAATGTGACAGGATGAGAAAGATTAAAAAAAAAATTCAGCCTGCAAGCAGGGACACACAAGATAAATTACAAAATAAGATACAACTAATTAGATTGAAATCCAATACTGCTGACTGTATTAGGCAAAGTACTTCCATATCTACATGATATAATGATCTACTTTACAATGTGCCAAGGGTCAAATTTGGCCAAGATTCTATCAAATAATTTAAATAGAAATAAGTTTTAAATGACCTATAAATTCTTTCCTGCTAAGTTAACATTTTAAAAATCATTAAATAAATGCATGGAGCAATCACTGGAACAAACCAAATGTCAGTTGCTTGTATATATTATTCAGTTTAAACTTTAAAATACATAATTGTCATTACTGCTAACACTGAACTCATTAATGGGCTGCATTATGCAAAGAAAGAGATTATTATTGGATAGGAAGTTTCACATTTAAATTACTCACCCAATAAATCAGGAAGGGTCAGACAAATATTGATCCTTTGGTTTTTGCATCTCTTAAAAGTGCATATAATACTTCTCTATACTTTAACTTGAGAATGTTTACCCATAATTCATGCACAAATGACTACAGGATTAACTTTCTCCAGGATTTTGAGTTTTAAAAAGAAGTTCCTGATTACTTGCTGGTGCTTTTTTCTTTCACACTTTCAGTATAACTTCAGAATTAGAGACTTTTAATTTTACTATAACTCAACACCATTCCTTTTGTTTTAGGTTTTGCATTTCTGATGGGTAGTAGGCCATTTCCAAAGGAGAGATAATTTACTCATATTCATGGAGAATAAACAGAGAGGTTTTGATTTGCATTTCTCTGATGATGAGTGGGTCTGAACATTTTTTCATGTGTCTGTTGGCTGCCCATATGTCTTCTTTTG
>CAUYQG010179599.1:0-13029 GCA_963574415.1 Tarsius wallacei | reverse complement strand
CATCTATGAATATTTTTTCAACAAATGGTTCTGAAATAATTGTATAACCACATGCAGAAACTGAAGTTGGACTTTTAACTTAAAATATGTACTAACACTAACTCAAAATTGATCAAAGACCTAAACATAAGAGATAAGACTGTAAAACCCTTAGAAGAAAATATAGGTGTAAATCTTCATGACCTTGTATTTGGTGAAGGGTTCTCAGCACGAGCAACAAAAGAAAAATAGATAAATTGGACTTCATCAAATTAGAAACTTCTGTACTTAATGGACACCATCAAGAAAGTAAAAAAGACACAGAATGGGGAAAAATGACAATTATATCTCTGATAAGGGACTTGTATCCTGAATATATAAAGAACTCTTACAACTCAATAATAAAAAACAAACATAATCCAATTTACAAATGAGAAAAGAATATGAGTAGATATCTTTTCAAGGAAGAAATAGTCAATAAGCATAAGAAAACTTATTCATCATTAGTTATTAGGAAAATGCAAAGCAAAACCAAAATGAGATGCTGCTACATACTAGGATGACACAATTCAAATAATGAGCTAGTGTTAGTGAGGATGTGGAAAAATCAGCCCTCTCATATGCTTGTTGGTAAGAATGCAAAATGGTGGTGGCTCTTTGGAAAACATTCTGGCCATTCCTCAAATAATTAAATATAGAGTAGCCATATGACCCAGTATATTTCACTCCCAGGTATATGCCTCAAATAAATAAAAATATATGTCCACAAAAACTTATACACAAATGTTTATAGCAGCATTATTAATACTAGACAAAAGCTTAAAACAACCTAAATGTCTATCAATTGATGAATAGATAAACAAAATGTGGTATATGCACACAATATGATATTATTTAGCCATAAAAAAGGAATGAAGTACTGATACATACTATAACCTAAATGAACCTTGAAAACATTATGCTTAAATGAAAGAAGGCTGTCACAAAAGACCAATATCATATGATTCTATTCATATAAAAGTCCAGAATATAGAAATCTATAGATACAGAAAGTAGATGCATGGCTGTTTAGAGCTGGCAGGGATGGTAAGTGATAGCTTAAGGGAATGGGGTTCTTTTCTAAGTGATAAAAATATTTGTGACCACTTGTATACTAATCCTGAATTGTACCTCACATCTTTAAAATAAAATAAGATAAAATAAAAAATATTTGAACATTGCCTTTGGTGATGGTTGCATATACCTGTGAATATATGAAAGACACTATTTATTTATTTATTTATCTGTTTATTTTTTTTTTTTAGATGGAGTCTCACTCTGTCACCCAGGCTGGAGGGCAGCGGCACGCTCCTGGCCCCTGCAGCCTCTGCCTGCTGGGCTCAGGTGATCCTTCCACCTCAGCCTTCCAAGTAGCCGGAACCACAGGCGCACGCTACCATGCCCAGCTAATTTTTTGATTTATTGTAGAGACAAAGTCTCGCCAAGTTGCCTGAGTGGATCTCGAACCCATGGGCTCAGGCAATCCTTTTGCCTTGGCCTCCCAAAGTGCTGGGATTACAGTCTGGGCCACCGAGCCCAGCCAAAAGACACTATTTAAATGGGTGAATTGCATGGTAAATGAATCATATCTCAATAAAGTTGTTAAGATGATGAAATGTTTCCTTTTTTTCTTGAATGTATATGATTTTAGATTTTTTAAAATAGAGTTTCTTTTGTTTTCTTTCTAATAATGTCCCTGAATATGCTCAATAATCTACTTACTCTTAAAGCCAAGAGAAATTACTAAGCTAAATAATTCAGGGAATTGCCTACCCTGTTTTTTTATGCTGGTATTTTCCCCCCAGAAAGGTGAGCAGTAATCTCATTAATTTTCCTTTTATTTCTTCCCAGAGCATAAAACCTGTTTGTCAATTTTCTCTCATTTATTCAACAACTGTATGCCAGTTACTATGGTAGGTATTGGGAATATATTTATGAGAGAGAAGATAATTTCCTTCAAGGAGCTTTGACTTTAGCAAAGAATTGAAGGATTGGTAAGATTTATAAAGGTAAAGTGATCATTGATTGGGGATTGTGGCTGGAGAAAATGTTTCAAGCAAAAGAAACAATGGTAGGTACAAAGTTTCTGGAGCAAGAGAAAGAAGACACATATGAAGGACAACATCCGTCTATATACTGTAATATATAAGACTAGAGAAGCATTATCTAGGCCAGGAATGACAAGTGCTGATGAAGAGCCAAATAAAATAAAGATTGAGAAGTGTCCATTGGTTTTATTATTTTTATTATTTTTATTTTTTTTGAATTGGAGTCTTACTCTGTCGCCCAGACTGGAGTGCACTGGCACGCTCCCGGCCACTGAAGCCTCAACCTGCTGGGCTCCAGTAATCCTTCCGCTTCAGTCTTCCAAGTAGCCAGAACTACAGGTGCACGCTACCACGCCTGGTTAGTTTTTGATTTATTGTAGAGACGAGGTCTCGCCAAGTTGTCCGGGCGGGTCTCGAACCCGCCAGCTCAGGCAATCCACTCGCCCTCGGTCTCCCAAAGTGCTGCGATTACAGGCTGAACCACCGAGCCCGGCCTCTCCATTGGTTTTAGCAACAAAATAAAAGTTGATGACCTTGATGAGAGAAATTACAGTTGATTTTTGTGATGGTTAATTTTCTGTCAATTTGACTGGGTCATGGGGTGACCAATATTTGGTCAAACATTTTGGGTGTATCTGGTGTGAGAAATGAACTCACCTGCCCAAAATCAAAGGATGGACACAGAGACTTGGAGTGCAGCAGAAGCGAGACTTTAATGATGATCTTGCAAGATCAGGTGTCTGGTAGGCTGGCACACTGAAGCCATTACATCTACCATATTTGTGCCCTAGAACGCAAGTTCCTTCCCTGTTTTCCCATGGGCTGGGAACTTCAGAGGTTACATCACTTTCCTGGATGTTGCCTATATGGTATACATCAATTGGGTCACATAATTATTTTATTCCCATGCCCTATTTGTTGATTGGTTTATAGAGCTGTTACAAAATCCCTTCATTTACATGTCCTGTTGGCTGATTGGTTTACAGGATTTCATTTTGATTGGTTCCCTCTGAAATTTGAACATAAAAGCCTGCCAAAGTGAAAGCCCAAGAAAAAAAGAACAAAGAAGCAGAAAGTAACTCAGCAAAGGCATTTAAATATGACTCAGGGTTCATTTTGAAAATAAATCATTCTATTTCTTACATCTGGGAAGGAATTTCAGGATAAGATTAACACTTAAATTGCTAAATTGAGTAAAACATATTGCCCTTCCTAATGTAGGTGGGTCTTTTCCAATTTTTCCATAGCCAAAGTAGAACAAAAAGGCTGAGTAAGGAATAATTCCTTCTTCCTGACTGCCTTTGAATTGAGTCATGGTTGTTTTTCTCCTGTTTTTGGACCTGAGCTAAAACACTGATTTCTTCCTGTGTCTAGCAACTGTTGGCTTTCAGAATGGAACCATCCACTAGCTCTCCTGATTCTCAGGCCTTTGGGCTGGGCCTGGAACTATACCACTGGATTTTCTGGACATCTGGCTAGCTGACTGCAGATCTAGGGACTTGTCAACCTCCATAATCATGTGAATCAATTTCTTATTTAAAAATTCTCTTCTTTGTTAGATAGATGATAGAAGATGATAGATAGATGGATAGATAGATAGATAGATAGATAGATAGACAGACAGACAGACAGACATAGATCGATCTTATTGGTTCTGTTTCTCTGGAAAATTCTGACTTACATCTGTTAAAGGTAAATGCTTGATTTTATGAATTGTAGAATTAATAGGAAATAAAATGGTGAATTTAGTGTATTAGTTGCCTATTGCTGCTATAACAGATTGCCACAAACAATGGCTTAAAACAACACACATTATTTTCTTACAGTTCTAGAGGTCAGAAGTTGGAAAGGAATCTCACTGGGCTCTAAGTAGAGCTACATTCCTTTCTGGAAGCTCTGGGGGAGAAGCATTAACTTGACTTCTCCAGCTTCTTGAAGCTGCCTGCATTCCTTGGCTCATGATCCCTTTTAAAACTTGCAATAGCTGTTGATTCTTGATCACATCACATCATATTACTCTGACTTACTTTTTGCCTCTTTCTTCCGCATTTAAGAAACCTTTGTGATTGCACTGTGCCCATCTGAATAATCTCCTTATCTTAAAGTCAGTTAACTTGCAGCATTAATTTTGTCTACAACCTTAGTTTTCCCTTGCCATACAAAATAACATATTCACTCATTCCAAGGATTAGGACACAGTCATTCTTAGGGGATTATTATACTGTCTATCAAAGTTAGCAAGTATAAAATAAATCTTTCAAGAAAGCTCTGAGGGTGAAAAGGAGAGGGAGTAGCAAATAAAATAGCAATGGGTTCAATGGAATGATTTATTTCCAGTGACAAGAGAGACTTGAGTGCATTTCATTGGATAGAAAGGGATAATGAACGGCAAGGCACTTGCTGAAGAAAAGACACAAGAGGCGGGGAAGCAGAAGATAGGCTGAAGAGAGATGGAAGTGTTACCTTTAGAGGGGAGAGGAGAAAAGAGGGAGTGTGAGTGCACAGATTGCTACAGGTTTGGTGGCAAGAAATTAAAGTTTATTTCCCTTGGCTTCTCTGTGAAACAGCAGAGAAAAATCATCTGCTAAAAAGGAGCAGGTAATAAGTTTGGCTGTTTTGGGAGAATGAAGACCAAGGGCATCTGGGAGTCTGAACTAACCATGGGCACAAGAAAGATGATCTAAATGTATAAAGCCCACTTAACCATGGAACCCAGGGATATACTGTGACATTAGCCTATACAGGCCTGTGATTTTCACAGGAAGTATGAGGCAGCTCAGGAGGACTAAAAACGAATATAGGTATTTTGATTGAAAGGTTCATTCACATACACCTGGGAGATGCTCCTAGAGTCTACACCCATAAAGTATTGCAATAGTTTAATAGACTCAGAAGTGTATTCCAAAGCCCAAACTGCCATGAGAACAAAAGCTCCCTCTTCCCAGGATATATCAAAAGAATAAAAGAATGTAAAGCTCATAACCATCATGTTTTCTAAAACCAGGCACTCTGAAAAAATATTTGACATGAGTTGAGCTTATGATGAAAAAGGAATTGTGGGCATCTTTAAACAAATTTGCCTCCGCTAAGAAAAAGCAACAGCCAGGCTCAGTGGCTCAGCCTGTAATCCCACGCTTTGGGAGGCTGAGGCGAGTGGATTGCCTGAGCCCGCGGGTTCGAGGCCCACCTGGGAAACTTGGCGAGACCTCATCTCTACAACAAATCAAAAAATTAGCCGGGCGTGGTATCGTGTGCCTGTAGTTCCAGCTACTTGGAAGGTTGAGGCGGAAGGATCGCCTGAGCCCAGCAGGTGGAGGCTGCGGTTCACTCCAGTCTGGGCGACAGAGTGAGACTAGAACTCAAAAAAAAAAAAAAAAAAGCAACAACATAGTCTTGCTCACAATAGTAAACACTTCTAGGAAAGTAGGACTCTAAAAAAAATGCATTTTTAAATTATGGGCAAACGCCTTATTTTACATATTATTAAGCTTGCTGGGACGTGTGTTGAAAGAAATCTCAAGAACGATATCATAAAAAGTTCTTGCAGCAAATGCTGCAGGTAACATACCCATATCCACACACTCCCCACTACTTCAGTGGGTACCAGCCCAACTTCCCAATGCCAGCACCTGAATTATTTTCCAGAAAAATTTTCTTTGGCTGCTGAGGTTTTCTCTGCTACTCATTCAGTAGGTGAGAAGTGATACCCACCTCTAAAAGCCCTCAAACAATGATGTGTGTTGGTGTCCGAACATCCCACAACTCTATTCACTTTATTTTTTTCCCCTTTATGTCTTCTTTCTCCTCTTCCAGGTTTCCTGCACTTTCTGAATAACCTACTTGCACCTGATCAAGTGGTTTTCTTTCAAAGAAACTCAAACTAAGATAGATATGCTTTACAAGAACACCTAAAACATTGTTTAGCTAAAAACAAAGCCAAACAAACACAAACAGTCATATGGGGTTTAAAAAGTGCTATAAATTATGAAATCTTTTTTGGTAGTTTTGCCTACATAGTACTCTGGGAAGGACATGGGAATCAGAATAAGCTATGCCAAGAAAGCAGCACAGGAATAGCCTAGATCAATATCTAAGGTCCCTGCCACACTGCAGAGTAGAGAAAACTACAAGGAGAAGGAAGAAACCAGGATACTCAGGCAGCACTATTGTTTCTTCCTGAGACCCATTTTTCTTCATTGAAATAAAATAGCCCTGGCCAGGCTCGGTGGCTCAGCCTGTAATCCCAGTTCTTTGGGAGACTGAGGTGAGTGGATTGCCTGAGTCCGCGGGTTCGAGACCCACCTGGGCAACTTGGCGAGACCTCATCGCTACAATAAATCAAAAAATTAGCGTGGTAGCTCGCGCCTGTAGTTCCAGCTACTTGGAAGGCTGAGGTGGAAGGACAGCCTGAGCCCAGCAGTCTGGGCAAGAGTGAGACTCCAACTCAAAAAAAAAAAAAAGAAAAGAAATAAAATAGCCCAAAGACTTCTAATGTTGATGGGCTTCAGGGGTGGCCATGCCCCTTGAAGTGTATGCTGACATTGTATGTTGGAGAATGTGTGCATTTTCAAAGGACTAACATTCATAATTTCCATAAGACATCAATTGTTCTGTTAAATTAAAATAAAAATTATGAACCTTCGATCCCATGAGCTAGGAATTGGAGGAGATGCTTTTATCCTGGATAAAAATGGCAAAAACATCTTACATGTCCCTCTGTTGCTAGACTTGCAGAAATAAAATACTATTCTATGTTAATGACAATCATAGCTATGGTTCACAGAAAGGCACACAAAGGAAAACAGACACAAAAATGCCAGAAATAGAAATAATGGGATAGAATGTCAACGTAGATCATCAAGCTACCTTCTGCAGAATGAGGACTTCATCCTATGACCTCCTCTTAAATCACAGAATAATAAATTATTGGAGTTGAAAGGGCCCTTGAAAACAATTCACTGCCCCAAACCCTTCCTTCTTCAACATCTAGACAGAGGCTCACATGCTCTCTCTTGCCTCTCTTCCCTTCTCCAAAAAACACTTCAAAGAATAAATAAGTCATTGCCTTCTGTTTTTGTTTTGTTGGGTCTTTAAAAAATCAAATTAATAGAAAGCTCTTTCTGCTGTTAATGTTTTGCATTCATTTTAAATATAATTTGTTTACTTTTAGGTTTCCATCATTTAATTTTTGTAATTTTTTATCATTTTTTTAATTGACAAAAACAATTGTATAAATGGGGTACAATGTGATGTCTTGATAAGTGTTTACATTGAAGAGTTATTTAGCTAAAATATGCTTTCTTAACTTTTATTCAGCGATTCTGCCTTCTAGAACTGTAGAGAATATATTAAAACTCACTTATTAAAGACAGTTATTCTGATTCTTAAATGTTACTATTAGGTTCTTTCTTCTGCCTAGATGAACACACCAATTTTCTCAACCATTGTTTCCGTGGTGCGGTTTCTGGGTTCATCATGGTTCCTTCCTCTACATGCTCTCATTTATCATTCTATGCAAGTTTGACAGACAAGCCTGGAGTATAATATGACATTTATCACTACGGATTTGGTCATTTTACATCTAAATAACACAGACAATGTCATTCAATTACAAAGTGTGTTATAAAACTGCTCTTGATGATAGAGGTTTTACCACCTATTCCAGGTTAGTTAAAAATCCAATGTAACTAACTATCGTGTGCACCATCCTCAATAAAACTTTATAAGACTTAAAGAGACACACAAAATATGTTTAAGAAGGCAGATTTGATTCATCAACAAAGGTGAGGAGTCTGTTGTCTTGTAAGTAAATAAACTGACATATATTACCTGGCAACAAAATACAACATGGAGCCAGATCACTTCAGGGTGCTGGACTTTGGTTGATTGCTAAATTCTAGTTATTAGGAGCCATCAGAAAAATTTAGATGAGGGTGATGGCCTGAACTGCATTAGCAGCTTTCTATTGCATTCCAAAATATAAGCAAACTGGGTATTGTAAATCTATTTGTCTGCCAAAAAAAAGTCACAGCAAAAGACGAAGTACTGTGTTACATTTTCATTAAACTTCTAGTCACCCTAATTAACATGAGAAACTGGTCCTTTCTCATTTGTCCAAATTCCTCCAAGGGGATTGGTGATGGACCACTCAAGGGAGAGGAAGTCATTGACAAGACCATGAGACCTATTAAAGTCACCATACAGGGAAGTCAGAAGACCACAGAAAGAACAGTTTTGTGTTTTTGTTTTTGTTTTTCTTAAATAAAGAAAGCATCATAGAATATCAGGTCTCAGGGACAATAGTCACACATTAACTGTAGAAAAAGTAAAAAAAATCAGAATAGAATGGGAATCAGGACTTCAAATCCAAGAGACACATAAGAGATCTACTTCTATGCATCTCTGGTTATAGAATTATAGGTTGATTTAATAATCAACTAAAACCTTCAGCATTATCTTATAATTTCAGTTTAATCTGTGCCCAAACTACACCACACTCCAATAATTCACAAAAATTATTAATCTGAGTTCTTAATCTGAGACAAAAGATAGAAGGTCCAAATCTGTAAATGGGAAATAAATTGCATTCTTACTTTCACTAGCCTCTAAAAGTTGTCATTTCCTTCAACTATGCATGTGACAAGCAATGAATCAGAGTAGCGTTGGGGAACCCCTGGACTCACCAGTAGTCTGTGCTGCATCAAAGGTGAAGCACAACACAAATGGCATATTTCAGTGGGAAACCATGGCCCCTGACCTCAGGTTGGATGCAGGTTTTAGAACAAATTTGCTATAGCATTGTTTTAACAGAAGGAATTACAGAAACCCGAATTCCAGCCAGTGTTTGACAGAGTTATTTCTTCTGACTCTCTAACCATATGATAATTATATTCAAATTTTATTTAAGAATGAAATATATGTCATAAAAATATATCGTTCTGCAACTTGCTTTATCTGGCCTCTAGCTGCTTCATCCCCTATAATTTAATCTTAAACAACAGACTGAACAAAAAAATTCCCTAAAGTCTTTAAATATCAGACTTTGCAAGCCTTATTCTGCAGAGTAAACCTTAATCTTTGCTTCTTAATACCTCAGTCACAATTACTTTAGTGATAGACGTAAAGCATCATTTGTTCAACTTTCCTAAATGAATGTTCTTCATTGCTAGAGCTGCATCTTGGGTTCCTAGACAGGGATGTGTGAAGCCTGGGCCACCTCAGCTACAAGCCTGTTCTAGAGATCCATGGAACTAGTCATGGAGATCCCTAGTCTATTTTAAGTATCTCAGAAAAATCTAGTGTATATCTTCTATTTCCAGAGAATGAAGTCAATGAACACTATGGGAATATAGTTACTGGTTCTGTGTCAGTGGAGAAGCGTAACCCCTGAGAAGTAACTTCTCATATTACAGCTGTGTATTATATCTTCAATTTTTTTAATGATAAAATATATTAGTTAACACTCAATATACATAGCTTTTTGTGAGGGTTATGGAAAACTCGGTTGATTGAATGGTTGAAAAACAGCCTACATAGATTTTCAGGAGTTTCAAGTAACACATACAGTTTCATCTTCAAATTTCAACATTGTAGCTAATAATTTAACCACAGTAAAAAAAATTATGGAAGGGACAATGTATTTTTTAAAAAACAATGTCTGAATCCAAAAACTGAGAGCAGTCAATGGGATAGGGGTAGGGCAAAGCTGGGTTCTGGGAGCATCCTGAGACTCAAATGTGGGAACAGGTAGAAAAGAGAGGAGATACAGAGCAGAAGTGTCAGGAGTGCAAAAGCCAACTCTGATCATGTTACAACGCTGCAGAGGGCCAATCACACAGGTGGGGTTAAAGCAATCACCATGCTCTGGGATTGAGCAAACCGGTTTCCTTTGCAGATGTATCATGTTAGTTTGCATAAATTACTTCAGCCTGGTTACATAGTCACACTTTGGCCCCACAGCTGGCTTTGCTGCTGCTAGAAGATGTTATGGATTATGCTGTCTTTTGACCAGGTATTAATAGAGCTCTCCTCAGCAAACCACAAGTGATTAATGAGATGAGAAGATAAAATGCCCCACCTGCTCCAGCAACCTGAAAACAGAATTAATGAGATGTGAGAGAGAGAGAGAGAGAGAGAGAGAGACTGAAGCAGCTTTGCTATACTATACAAGGCAGATTTTGCTTGGCTTCTAATGATCCTGTTTGCGAATGAGTTAGTGGCTTCTGAGTTAGTACATTAGCAGTCGCCAATTTACAAGAAATTATATATTCCTAAAATAATTACCATGTACACCAAGAAATTTTTACCTGACTATAAGACTGTAATCTTAGGGGGGACAGAAACCTTATCCTCATTATTCCATATTTAAGCAGGATAAATTGACTATAAAAATTAAAAAGAATCACAGCTGTGAGAGTGCACGGACGGGAGCCACTCCTGTTGCAGAGCATAGCCAAGCTATCCTGAGCTGTGGGCATTCATATTTAGGTTTTGTAATTTTTTCCAGGGCATGAAGCCAATGAACACCACAGGAATATAGTTACTGTTTCTGAATCAGTGGAAGAGTGTAGCCCAAGAGGGAGTTTCCTCTTTCCATGTTACTTCTAACTCTGAGAGTGTATCCAATACCTGGGCTGTATCCCAAGAAGGAGTCAAAAATTTGATTGGTCCAGTTATGACTCTATACAATCTTGTTTACCAATGCGCTTTCTCTGATTTTTTTCTCTCCTGTGTTGGAGGTAGGGCACACTCATCCCTGGGAGCACTGTGGCTGCCTAAGTACAATACAGATAAGAATAAAAGGAGAGTTTCTCCACGAGGCTTGAGCCTAAACCATAGTCTTCAGACCAGGTCTAATAGATACCTGCTTTGGGATATTAAGAAATGGTAGCTAAGGAACAAAAAACTCAAATACCAAATCTACTCACTCATAAGTGGGAGCTGAGCTAAGGGCCCACAAAGTCATATCGAATGGTATAATGAACATTGGACACTCAAAATGGAGGAGATGAGAAGGAGGGAAAGACGGAAAATTGCCTGCTGAGTCAATGTGCACAAGTGGGGTTGATGAGTATACTCAAAGCCCAGACTTCTTCATCAATATACACTGCATCTATATAACTAAAAACCATTTGTACCCCTAATGCTATTGAAAATTTTTAAAAAGAAATAGTCTGAACTTTTAAAAAATCAGTCTGGCATATTCCATGTTTTATTTATTAATTTACTAGAATGTAAGCTCTAAAGCAAAGCATTTCTGTCTCTTTTTTTTTTTTTTTTTTTTTAGTTGGAGTCTCACTCTGTCGCCCAGACTGGAGTGCAGTGGCCGCTCCTGGCCACCGCAGCCTCGACCTGCTGGGCTCTGAAGATCCTTCCACCTCGGCCTTCCAAGTAGTAGCTGGAACTATAGGCACACACTACCACACCCGGCTAATTTTTTGATTTATTGTAGAGATACAGGTCTTGAACCCTCAGGCTCAGGCAATCCACTCACCTCAGCCTCCCAAAGCGTGGGATTACAGGCTGAGCCATTTCTGTCTCTTTTGTTCACTATAATATTCCTAGCATCTAGGACAGTGCCTGGATAAAGTAGACACTTGAAGAAAAATTTTGAATAACTGATACTTTGATTTCCATTCATATTGCACCTTATATGTACAATTGACTTGGAGAAGTCACAAGAAATTGGCAGAATTCCAAAAGAGTATATATATATGTTTGTGTGTGTGTTACCTGACTATATACATATATATATATATATGTATGCTTGTGTGTGTGTTACCTGACTATGCAATAACCTTGATATAATCAAAATCTAAGCTACTCCATTAATACTTGCTTTTTACTAAAATTGGGTAAGATGAAAAATCGGTTCTGTTTTGTTGTTAATCAGTGCTATGATATTTAAGGGATAAAGGAAATACTTAATGTGGACTAAATGTGGAAATTTTATTTTTGACTCAATGTATTTTAACTCAGTCAATAAAAACTTAATAATACCTAAGATGGTGTGTCACAATCCAAGATAAGATAGATGGAGTATAATAAGCACCTTCTTCCAAGCCCAGCACCATTTGGCAGAAATTCTGCAAAGATCTTTCCTCTGATTCTTACAAATTTAATATAGCCAGCTCACTTTCATGATTTTTAAGGGATGTGGGATTTATGGAGACTAAAACACATGTTTCCATTACAAAAGAGAAAACAGATAGATCCTTAGCTATATTGTATTCCTAATGGGAATTCTGTCCTTTGCCAAAATACATAGGGGAAAAACTTATTTCCTTTTATAAGATACCACTTGTTTAAGTTGTAAGTCAAATCCCTTTGATTATAATCTAAAAGGAAAATACAGCATCATCAATTAGCAATTCTTTGTGGCTGTGTATGTGTGTTGTGTTTTGGAATGTCTTGCCTTTGAAATAGAAAACAGTCCTTCTAGTGATGTTTCTATTTGTTTGCTTAATTAAGTCAATTATAAACTAATTGTACCATACAAAACATACATATTTTAATTAGTTTCTTAAACAGGGAGGAGTCAATGTTGCCCCAAGTTTGCCAACGAAAAGGCTAAAAATGTAGTTCAAGTTGTTATTTAACAACTTGTAGTAAAATACAAGAGAATTACTTTTTCTTGCAGTAAGATTTCATAGTGTTTCTGAGATATGACATACTTCCTTCGATATTCTACATTTTTATTATGGTAATCAGTCAAGAGTATTGCTTGGACAACATTCTTTGTCCCTCCATGCGTTTACCAATACTCAATCATGCTCTGGCTTGATGTAGCCAAACTTGATGTATTGAAGGATTAAACAAGATTTTTTTTTTTTTTGAGTTGGAGTCTCACTCCATCGCCCATAGTGGAGTGCAGTGGCCGCTCCCGGCCACCGCAGCCTTGACCTGCTGGGCTCCGGCGATCCTTCCGCCTCAGCCTTCCAAGTAGCTGGAAGTACAGGCGCGC
>CAUYQG010179598.1:0-14623 GCA_963574415.1 Tarsius wallacei | reverse complement strand
AGTCTATGTTCCAAGACTGCCTTTTCTCTTAAAAAAATTAAAGTACACATAATAACTGTACATAAATAAAGGAGTATAAAATGATATTTCAATACATGTATGCAATGTCAATGATTAAATCAGGGTAATTAGCATATTCATGGGGAACTTTGAAATCCTCTCTTCAGGCTCTTTGAACATACTCAATAAATTATTGTTGAATATAGTTACCCTACAGTGCTTTGAATGCTATGAATTCCTCCTATTCATCTATAATTTTGTATCTGTTACTCATCCTTTTCCTACCCTTCCCACAATGAAGTATCATTTCACCCTAGTTAGAATGGCTATTATAAAAAAGTTAAAAAATAACAAAATGCTGGTCAGAATGTCAAGAAAAGGGAACTCTTATACCTGGTTGGTGGATATATTATTTAGTACAACCATTAGAGAAATCAGTGTGGAGTTTCTTCAAAAAACTAAAATGAGAACTACCTTATGATCTAGCAATCCCATGACTGGGTATTTAACCAAAGGAAAGAAAATCAGTATATAAGGCGATCTCTGCAGCCCCATGTTTATTGTAGCACTATTCACAATAGCCAAGACATGGAATCAGTTTATGAGTCCATCAGCTGATGAATTGTTTAAGAAAATGTGGCATATATACACAATAGTCATAAAAATACAAAAGAATGAAATCCTATCATTTGAGGCAACATGGAAGAGCCTGGAAGACATTATGTCAAGTGAAATAAGCCAGGACAGAAAGATACATACCACAAGTTCTCACTCATATGTGGGACCTAAAAAAAGTTGAGCTCTTTAGTGAAATATCTCTAGCTAAGGCCACTTTAGTGACTCAAAATACAAAATCGTACTATATATATTTTTTGCTTACAATCTTTTCTGAACTTTCATGAGCATCTTACATTCTCTTTCCTTGATTTCAGGCTTATGATTTTTATTACATTTGTTGTTATAGCTTCTTCTTTGTCTTCTTTGCGTATATTCTTCCCATAACCATTTATGAATTTATGATGTCTCAAGGTTCAGTATCATCTTTTTTTCCTTATTTATACTCTCCCAAAGTAGTCTTATCAGTATTTCTTGCTTCCATCAGCACCTATAGGAAGACAATTCATGAAATGATAGAGGGCACCAAGAAAGGAAAAAACTGTATTAAAATTGTAATACTCAATTTGATGAATACAAGTCACTTTTGACTTCTGTAATTGTAAGAGTTGCTCAACATGGTTGCCTTCAGCAACCAGACACTACAGTGAACATCTTAAAATGTGTATATGCTTTTGGCACCCCCTCCCCCCAGTATTTCTGACCTGGTGTTATGGACTGAATTTTGTGTCCCCTCCCACTTCATATGTTAAAGCCTGAATCCCTACTGTGGTTGTGTTTTGAAATGGAACCTTTAAGGAAGTAATTAAGGTTAAATGAGGTATAAGAGTGGGACCCTGATTGGATAGAATCAGCATTCTTATAAGCAGAGACACCAGAAAGCTGTCTCTATTTATGCACATGCAAAGGAAAGGCCATGTGAGGACACATTGTGAAGGTGGCTTTCTACAAGTCAAGAAGAGAGCCCTTACCAGAAGCCAAATTTGCCATCACTTTACTCATAGACTTCTGGTCTCCCGAAATGTTAAGAAAAAAATTGTCTGTTGTTGAAGCCATCCAGTCTGTGACATTTTGTTAAAGCAGCCTGTGCAGACTAATATACTTGATGACCAAACTAGCCTAAGAGCCTTTATTCAGAGGTCTACTTTTTCATTTGTATTTTCTAAAGTTTCCTCTGACCACCCCAAACTCATTGATCTTACACTTCATTGTCCACTTCTGATTTGTAAAACCTAGTCTTTTCCCAATATTCTTTCTCTTTCTGTAAATGACACCTCATCTAATAACCTGAGTCAGAGCCCTAGGAGTCGCTCTTGACACCTCCCTCTTCTCTTCACTCCACCTTCTATCCATCAATGCACCAGCCCATTATCTTTTACCTTCTCAATGTTTCTTACATCTCTCCACATTTCTCCTCCGTTTCAACCACTTTCTTCCAAGGTCTATCATTTCCTTGATGTAGCAATCTTTATGATCTCTTTGTATCCATCTTGCCTCCTTCCCACCAGTTCTCTGTTCTGCAGTCAAGGAGACAATTTAAAAATGTAAAACAAATCAAGTACTTTAATACAAGACAGTGGCACTCCAGAAAACCAGGGGTCTGGAAATAATAGTCATTACATAATGGTGGCAGTCTATAGACCAGGCTGTGACAGCTGAATTCACCTCACAGGAGTCCACTACTAGCTAAATCATCATGAACATGAATATAGATTTTCCAAAGCAGGAAGACTTGTGTACCACTGAATCACAGAACATGCAAAAGCAAATCTTACTCCTTGAACCAAAAGGAAAAAAAGCAGAACAGCGAGTTTATTACCATGGTTAACTAAACTATTTGTTGATAAGTAAACCTCTGAAACAGGGTCAAATTGTTCCTGTGTCTGGGCTTCAGGTACTCACCTGAAAGGTAAGTAGGTGAAGGAAGATCATAGTTTTTTCACTCCAGCATCAAGTCATTAGAAAAGGGTAAATAACCTCCGTGAGTTTATACTGAAGAAAAGTTTCTGAAGCTGAATCTCAGGTTTCAAGTGTTAAAGCATTGTATCACCCACAGTATGAATGATAAAGACCAGAAATGAGGCTGAATGCATTTCAGATACAAGATAAGATGCAGAGAAGAACATGTGTATGGTTAAGTCAGCCATTTCTTTAATTTTGAAAATCACAACTAGGAAGCAATTGAGTTTGCAGAGGAAGTGGAAGGAATGGACTGAGAAGAGAGATACTAAAACTGTGCCATAAAGTGAAAAGCAAATTCATTTTCAGCAGTAACTATCTCAAAATGGATATGTGTGAAAACACAAGATTTGGATACTGAACAAATTTTATCAGAGAACTCATCTTATTTACTGTAGTAAGAACGTTCAGAATGATTTTGATGATAATTCCTTCAATGGAAATTGATAGGAAACACTAGCAGTACAAATACACATGTATTATATGTAAGATAAAAAAAACTTAACATCATGCCTCATAAAAAAGTAAAAAGCTGCATCATTGGTTTTAGATGAAGAGGCTAAATGACTAATAGATGTCAGAAAAGAAATGAGTGAAAATATTTCTCAAAGGGATAGTCATTCTCAGCTTCAGTACAATAGGCTTTACAATTAATTTCTCAAAGACAATCTAACTCAAAATAGCAAAATTGTGTTAGATCTCTTCAATATGGATCATGAGACTGTAATGAGATCTTTAGGCCAATTACAATTGTGGTTTTGGATGGCATGAAAACAAAGGATGCATCAACAAAAGACTTTCCACAATGTAGTGGTGGTAGCGGCAGTGATGATGATGATGATGACTTCAAAAGTAGGCATGAGTGAAGATATCACTACCTAAGAGATGGAGATTTTGAATGTGATACTGAACTATGCAAGCCTAAACTTGATACAACTTGGGATAAAAATGATTCTATTTTATTTGTTCTCAACAGTTATGCAAGCCGTATCTGAAATGATAAAAAACAACAAAGATATTGTGTGATTAGTAGAAAATAGTGATCAAAAAAAGTCATTGACTATAGACTCATGGGAAAATATGCCATATGATGATGTATTATCAGCAATTGGTGTAAGCACTGGATTAAATCCTGATAGAAGACATAAATGACAAGAAAGTGAAGTTGGCATTGGGCAACAGAGGGAGGAGAAGAAGAGGAAGAATATAAAAAACAAAGAACCACTACACAGTAAAGATAAAGAATGTGAGTTCATTGTCAAAAAAGGCTTACCAAGTAGCACAAAGTTTAAATTTTTGAGAGTGACAAGTACCTTGATCTAAGTATTACTGAGTTTGTAGGTTGAGATTTTGATGCAGAAACATTATACTCTAAAAGAAAAATCCTTAATTCGGGTTTAAGAGAGAGAGAGAGAGAGAGAAAGAGAGAGAAAATGAGCCCTTATGAAAATGATAATTTCTTCTAATCTTGAAAAACAATTGTATGATATCAAAAATTATCCTATAAAAATACTATACCCTATGATACAGAAAATTGTATTTGTATTTTTAAATTTTTATTTATTTTCTATTTTTCAGTGTATGTTATTTTAAAGATGTAGGGTACAATGCAGTATTAGATATACAAATGGTCATCATACACGTAAAGTCTGGGCTTCCCTTTGGTCCCCACTTTGCCTGGTTTGAAATCAGGTACCCTTATTTATGTTCCCATCCCCCCGGCAGTTTCCAGCTACTGCCAATCCCTTTCTTTTTTTTTTTTTTTGAGTTGGAGTCTCACTCTGTTGCTCCGACTGGAGTGCAGTGGCCGCTCCCGGCCACTGCAGCCTCAACCTGTTGGGCTCCGGCGATCCTTCTGCCTCAGCCTTCCACCCTTTCTTATAGATACAGAAAATTACAATTACAACTGCAGAAAACCTTAAAAAAGAGGAGAAAAAAAGCAGAATATGGTTGGTTTTATGAGTGTTCCAAAATGATGGCTGAACTAAAATCTCATTTCAAAGAATTGAAGATGAGAATTAGCGTGGATCCAAAAAGTTTACAAGAAAAATATATAGATAGTTTCCAGATGAGACCTTTGCTGACAATCCAGCTGTGTTTATCATTCATGAATCCCTGAGGAGCAAAGGAACAGAACCAATATAGAAGGATCATTGGTTTACTCTAAGTTCAGAGAGAAAAGTACAGAGAAAATAGCCAAAAAGGCAGGAAGGATGTGTCAATGGGAGAATGAAGTTTGTAATTAAGATTCAGTAATCATAGTGAATGTTAGTGACTTCCTTTCATTTATTACTGAAGATATATTAAAGACAAATAGCATCAAATTAATTAACTTAAAGCAGACTGTCCCTATTTGTATACAGATTTTTCTCTAGGAAAAAAATTGATTTAAGAGAAAATCAATCATGTGTCCTTGGGGTAAAACAGGTATGTTTTCAAGAAGCCTGCCCGGGCTCATACTATTTGAGAAAAAAGAAAAATAATCACAGTCATTTTCAGGTAAATTAAAATTTTATGAAGATTCATGGTTGGTTAAGGAAGAGTGAATTAAAATGTATTCAGGAGATTTACAATTTGTAAACATTCAAATAATTATTTTTTGTAGGGTAAAAAATTATGTAAGAATATTATTTTTAAGATTCTTAAATAATTTTCATGGCTCTAAGGATGAAGACCAAGAATTTTGGCCTCCAAAGCTTGACTTTGCATAAGAAAATTGCATAATAAATGAGTAAATTTAATGAATAAATGATTGCATAAAAAGACATAGTTCTCTGTGATTAATATATAATGCACACAGTTCACTCAAGGATATTTGAGAATTAAGATTATCATATGTGTCTGGATATCTGAAATTTTGTGCCAGTAGTAATATTCCCTTCCCAATAAGAAGATAAGTGTAGTATTATTTAATAAGATGTGAAGGATTTTAACCAAAGCGTTGCACTTCTGGGGATTGCAATCAAATTGCTGATGAGGTCTGAAGAAAGAGTCAGACAGACCATCACAACCTTAAAAATTTTAAGATGCTTAGGATGATAATATTAGGGTTTTAGCAAAGCCGTGGATCATTTATCTTTCAGGGCACTCATTAAATGCAGTATTGGAAACAAGTTTGATAGAATACAAAAGACCGTCACTTTCTGTTTCCTTGGCAAGCTCAAGTGAAGTTTTGGTTAATTGTTTAAGATTATTAAGACATGCATCTTGTGGGGGCAGGGAGCTTTAACAGGAATGCTGTGATGGCACATTTGAGAGGGAGGAAGCCCCCGGCTGATAGTGATGTATTGCTGTTTAATGTAAACAACCTCCTTCAATATAGCCACATCACCAGAAAATTTGAAAGGCAAGGATTTGTTAAGTTTCAGTGCCCTCTCAATATATAAATCTCGAGCAAAATTTTCTGGAATGGTTATGGATTGCTGACTCTAAGACTGAGCTAAAATTACTTGGAAACTTGGAATTTCTTTTTTATGTCCTTAAATTATGATTTATACTACTAAATTACATTTTCTGTGAAATGTAAGTTTATGTATTTCACTTTGGGTTATTAAAAAGCTAGAGAATTATGTACTTGACTTCCAACCCTATTTCATAAACATGCATCATTTCTTTTCCTGTAAAGTGAGATTTTTCAGGCCATCACAGCATTCCTGCTCAGTTCTAAGGGGGACCCTTTAGCGATTTATTTTACCTTAATTACATAGTTTTGTATATGATTTTTGAACCTCAATATACAAAAGTCTCTTAACTGTTTAGATTATATTTTCTTTCCATATTGTTTCTTCTCCTATGATGCTGCGGGTTTGAATGAGCATCTCTAAGGATTGGTGACTGGTGAGGTCCCACTCCTCTCTCTTCATGATTAAGAGATCTAATCACATCTTTGTGAAGAAGAAATTTATCATGGCTGGTACTCAAACAGAAATCTTCTTGGTTTCTTGCTACCACATTTTCTGGAAATTATAATTTAGGAGACTTTTCTAGCCTGAACTGTCTTCCCCCCAAATTCGTATGTTGAAGCCTCTACGTTTAGTTCCTTAAAGTGTGACCCTATTTAGAGATAAGCTCTTTACAGAGGTAGTTAAGTTAAAATGAGACTGTTAGCATGAGCCCTAATCTAATCTGTCTGGTGTCCTTATAAGAAGAGGAAATTAAGATACACAAAGAGACATCAGCGAGAGTGCAGAAAGGAATGATCATGTGTCACGGGAAGAGTCAGCAGGAGATCAGCTGTCTGCAAGCCAAGGCGAGAGGCTTCAGAAGAAACCAAATCTGCCGATGCCTTGATCTTGAACTTCTTGCTTCCAGAACTGTGAGAAAATCGATTTCTGTTGTTTAAGCCACCCAGTCTGTGGCATTTTGCTATGGTAGCTCTAGCAAACTAATATAGAAACATAGAAGATACTTCGTGCTATGGTTGATGCTAGATGATATGGGAGCACCTTATAGGCATTCATCTCAACACATGGTGGTATTGCTTTTAACAAGAGCAGAAAGATGTCTGAGCTAGTGGGAAAGGACTTTTCTTTGGAATATAGTATAAACTTTGCTATGGGTTGAATTCTGTCCCTCTGGAAAGATATGTTGAAGTACTAACACCTAGTTTCTCAAAATGTGACCTTATATTGAAATGGGGTCATTTTCAAGGTAGTCAAGTTAAGATGAGGTCACTGGTGTGGATTCTAATCCAGTATGTCTAGTTTGATCATAAAAAGTAGAAATTTGGATGCAGACACACATATGGAGAATGCCATGTGACGATATAGAAAGAGATCAGGGTGATGTTTCAACAGTCCAAAGAACGTCAAAGGTAGGTGGCACACCCCCGGAAGCTAAGAGAGAGACATGGATCAGATTCTTCCTCACAGCCCTCTGAAAGAACCAGCCCTATGAACACCTGATTTTGGACTTTTAATCTCCATACTGTGAGACAATAAACTTCCGTTGTTTAAACTACTCTGTGGTACTTAGTTACAGCAGCCCTTAGGGAACTAATACACACTTGTCTTAGGTTTTTTTCCTTCATATTTGATAAATGTGGATGTCTAAATCCTAACTAGCAATCATGCATTGTCTTTATCTATAAGGTTCTCTGAGCATTATTTACCACTGCTATTACAAATAATTTTTCTCTTCTCTGTTGTTCTTCCTGCCACATTCTCAGCCAATAGTCTAGTCAGAGATGTCATTTGTGAAGGATTCCCTTAGTTTTATTTCTCCATACCCAAGGAATTGTTGGGTAGATTTAAAATATATGTTCATTTTAGCATTCACTTCATTTTATTTTTTTCTCTAATTTCTCTTTTCATCTAAAAACTACTTTTTTCCTATTTGTTTTTGTCTTTTATTTTAAAAAATAAAATAAATACACAGTAAACATTTTTTTATATTAATCTTGCTCTCCCTTCAAACTACAGCCCCAAATCTTTACTTCGCTTCAAGAGTAAGCTTCTATTAAAATGTAAACTTCTTTAAATAGGTGTCTAAAGTTTCTCTTTCATGTCTTTTCCTAAACTCACTCCATCCACCTGCACCCATTATTGCACCCTTTTCTCTCCTGAAAGGTGCCCTTGTTGATGCTATCACACAGAATTATCCTTTTAAAGTCCTCATCGTCTGTGAATCTC
This sequence comes from Tarsius wallacei, assembly GCA_963574415.1. Lineage (NCBI taxonomy): Eukaryota > Metazoa > Chordata > Mammalia > Primates > Tarsiidae > Tarsius > Tarsius wallacei. The sequence goes on along the minus strand of CAUYQG010179598.1, from coordinate 6,419 downwards.
TGCAATGCTGAAAATTGCCTTAAAATTTTTCTCCTTTTTTGTTTATGCATAAAGTGATATTTCATTCTGCTTAATTGGCTAGCTCTTTTCAATATCATAAGGAAATTTCTTTAAACCTGAAATCTTGAAGTTTTCCAGGTGTGAAAGGACGAGATTTTACTTCACTCACAAGTTAATCTGTCACAGTTTATGACTCCTGGGTCAGAGACAAATAATACAACCACAGCAGTGGCCAGAGAATTAGCATTTGCGCCATTTTTCTGAGTTCCAATTCCCAGAGAGTGACCCAAAGAGGGCCAGGAAATGCCAGTGCATTTAAGTAAGTTTTGTCATACAAGAGGAAACTTGAGTTTAGAGTAGCCAAAAATCTTGTAATGGGCAGTAATCCTGTCTGACTTTTGCTCAGCTGGGGGACATTATCTTTAATACACTGGACGGTAATGAAACCTCATTCTCTGGAGGGAGACAATACCTCTATCTTCCAAGACTGTTCACTATACAAGCATCCTTGAAAAGGTAGTTCAGAACAAACGCTGCTAGTGCCTCTGCAGATATGCAGAAACCCAAGACACTCAACCAAAGAAACATGTCCTCAGCCCCCACATGCATCCATATTCTCCTCCTGGATGGCGTCTACTTTCCCATAACCTCAACTACTATTTGCACACCAGAGATTTCAAAATCAGTCTTTCTCTCTCTCTCTCTCCTCTGATTTAATCAAGAAAATTTGGATGCTATGACCTAAATAGTACCTTTTCTTTCTTAACTCTAATTATGTTCTCTTCCTGCACTTCTTAGCGTCATCAATATTATTATATTATTTTTCCAAATCAGCAAAATTGCAGACATTATTTGCAATAACCTCCTTTTCCTTTTCTGTAATGTCATTAAAGTCCTGTCAGTTTTCTCGACTCATTCTTTTTTCAATTGTTACCCCTGTTGCCCATCTCTGTTTTAGAATAGACCCTCAAAATCCTACTCCAGCCTGTAACTAAAGCATCTTAATTGGTCTCTGCTTCTACAGTCACCGCTTCAGTTCTACCTCTACAGGTAGAGAGATCTTTTTAAAAGATTTAACTGTTTCGTTTCAGGCTCAAACCCTTTAGTAATTCTTCTATTCATAGTATTAGTATCTTTTCTCTTTCTCTTGAACTTGGAGGTGTGGATGGATTTCTAGTTAAATAGAAAGTAGATATATATTTCTATTTAATTTAGTAATAAATTACACATGCTTGTAAATATTAAATATAATATTTAATGTCTAAATTAAGTTTTACCTTTACCAATAGATAGTACAAATATCACAATCCTCTTCAAATATCAAGCTCACTTTAGTCTCAATTAATGCTTCCACTCTGATGGTCTACACATAAAAATTTTGTTATGGGTTTTGTGTGGATTTTTTTCCTCTTTATTTTATTTTAAAGATGTGGGGTACAAGTCAATATTAGGTACATAAGTGGTCTACGTACAGGTGAAGTTTGGGCCTCCCACTGGTCCTCACTTCCCCTGGTTAGGACCAGGTACCCTTAGTGATGTTATGTGCCCCATTCCCCTGGCAGTGTTCTGCTACTGCTGATCCCATATTGCGATTAATGTTCAGAACCCACTTATGAGAGGGAACATATGGTATTCAGTTCTTTGTTTCTGTGATAGATTACTGAGTATGATAGACTCTAAATTCATCCCAGTTGCTACGAAATCCATAATTTTGACCTTCTTTATGGCTGTGTAATATTCCATCATGTATATATACTACTTTAAAAAAATCCAGTCCACTTTCAATGGGCAGCAGGGTTGGTTCCATGTTTTTGCTATTGTGAATAGTGCTGTAGTAAACTTGCTTGCACAGGTATCTTTTTTGTAGAATGATTTGAGTACTTCCAAGTATATTCCCAGTAGGGGGATTGCTGGGTCAGATGGAAGGTCAATTTCTAGATCTTTTAAAAATTGCCACACTGTTTTCCATAGAAGTTGTCTAGTTTACACTTCCACCAACAGTGCTGAAGCATTCCCTTTTCTCTGCATCCCCACCAACATCTGTTGTTTTTTGATTTATTAATGATGGTCATTCTTACTAGAGTTAGGTGGTATCTCACATTGGTTTTGATTTGCATTTCTCTGATGATTAGTTAGGCTGAGCATTTTTTCATGTATCTGTTGGCTATTTGTATGTCTTCTTTTGACAAGTGTCTAATCATATCCTTTGCCTACTTTTTAATAGGGTTATTTGCTTTTTTCCTTTCAGCTCATTTAAGTTCCTTGTAGATCCTGGATGTTAGGCCTCTGTCAGATATATGGCTAGCAAATATTTTGCCCCATTCTGTGGGCTGTCTCCCCACTCTTTTGATGGTTTCTTTTGCTTTGTGAAAGCTTTTCAGTTTGAGAGGTCCCATTCGTCTATCTTTTCTCCTATGGCATACGCTTTTGGGATTATTATCAAGAATTGGTTGCCTGTTCCAATGTGCATAAGGGTGTCTCCTGTGTTTTCTAAGATTCTTATAGTTTGAGGTTTTATGTTTTGTAAATAAAGTTCTTTTAGTTCTTTCAAAGACTGATGTAGTAACCTGCCTAAGTAATTCTATTTTAAAAATAGTTTAATTGCATTACAGAACTATATGGCTAAGTTTTCAGCTGCTAATAGATCTTATAGTTTATAATTGTGAAAATATTTATAGAAAATTTCCAAAACATATAATTGTAGTTTGAAAGCAATTATAGAAACATCTGATTAGTGGCGATACTTCCTCCTTTTAGTGTCTATGTGATTTTTTGTCACAATGCACTTAGTAATGAGCATGAAAAGAAACCCACTTATAGTTTTTCATTTGAAATTATAGCAAGAAATTTATTTTAGTACACACTGCCAGCTACATGAATGGAATCCTCTCTCATTCCTCCTTTTATCATAAAAGAGATGACATTATTAAGTGCAAGGGCTTTAGGCTTGAGGCAGGAATTGAGGAGATGGGCTGTAGCAAAAATAAATTGAAAGAGTGTTCAAAGTTACACTTAACATAAGAATTTCAATAATGTGGAATTTTGATAGTTATAAGTCATTTCAATAAGAGTAAAATTAAACTCTAAAGTACAGTCCCAGTTTTGTATATGCCTAGTGACAGTTCTGCAAGTATTTTCTTAAGAGAAAAAGGAATAGCTATTTAAGGTAAAGCAAAACAAAACTCATGCAAACTTCTTTAAATCGGTGTTTAAAGTTGCTCTTATCATGTCCTTCCCTAAATTACCTTCACTGACCATCCAGACAAAACCTTATTATGTGAACATAACCTTGGCAGATGAATTTCTACCTGTTGCATGTCAGAGTCACAGCCTGTCACCTCCCTTAAGGGTGCTGGACATATTATATCAAATATACCAATAAAAAGTGTTTTTTTAAAACATTCAATGGCCTTTTAATTTCAAACTATGTTATATTTGAGTTCATTATAATGGCATTTGAAATACGTTAATATCTCCATGTATTTTGATGTCTCATTTATTATTAAAGTTTAGATTTTGATATATCAAGGCTAAGCCTTTGGAAGACTTCTTATCAGTGTATAAGCTCGTCAGTAACAATAACATTTAGATAAAGAATATTTTGAAGATAGGAAATATTACAAACCCACTCAGTGCAGCCTTGTGACATTTATCTCATTTACAGTGACTTTAGTTGTGTTGATAATAAAGTATCTATTATTAATACTGATACATTGGAAAACTTTTTGAAATAGACAAAACATTAGTGACTTTGATCTGGAATACAAGGTTAGTACTAGTATAAAGGTTTTTATTTTTTAATTTATCTTTTAATTTTTATTTTAAAGATGTGGGGTACAATTCAGGGTTAGGTATACAAATTTTTGTTATGCTGGTACCATTGTTGATGAGGTGTGCCCCCCATCCCTTGGCAGATTCCTACTACTGCCAATCGCGCCCGCCCCCCACCCAAGCAATTTCCCACTACTGCCAATTCTTTTCTTATGGTATTATGATAATTTTTCAAGGTCCACTTATGAGTGAAAGCTCGTGATACTTAGTTCTTTGTTTCTATGATAGATCACTCAGTATTATCGCCTCGAAGTCCATCCAAGTTGTTGTGAAGTTCATAATTTTGTCCTTGTTTATGGCTGCATAATCTTCCATCATGTATATGTACCACATTTTTTTTTTATTCATTCCTCTTTCGATGGACAGCCCAGTTGGTTCCATGTTTTTGCTGTTGTAAATAGTGTTGCAATAAACATGTGTGTGCAGGTATCTTTTTCATAGAGTGATTTGCGTTCCTCTGGGTATATTCCCAGTAGAGGGATTGCGGGGTCGTATGGAAGGTCTATTTTTAGATCTTTTAAGAATTGCCACACTGTTTTCCACAGAGAAAACACTCCCACCAACGGTGTAGTACTAGTTTACACTATCACTAACAGTGTAGAAATGCTCCCTTTCCCCTGCATCTTTTTAGAATCTGTTGTTTTTGAGTTATTGATGATGGCCATCCTGACTGGAGTTAGATGATATCTCAGTGTGTGTAAAGCTTTTTAAAGTAAAATTAAGGTAAAAATCTCAAAGTAATGCTAAACAACCAATTTAAAAAATGACATCCATAAGGTGAATAAAAAATTCAAGAGCAAGTGAAATTGGTTGCATTTTGAGTTGGGTTCAGATTGTAGTTTTATCTTAATAAATATATCAATTACAGTCTTCCTGAATGATTATCTTTAATCATCATCTGTCTTTTGCATTAGTAATGCGTGGCATGACATGAAGCTTTTTTATACTTCTAATCATTATACTAAATTGACTTAAACTTTCAGTAAGATTCTATGATTTTTCTCTCTTTTAAATTATTCACCTTAAACTTGAAAAAAATCCCACTTGCTTTATCTTTTCACTGCATGAATTTTAATGATTATTCATTCAGTATTATTTATCTGAATTAAAAAGTGCAATACTGACCTAGATATTTCTATTAGTTATTTTCTAAACCTATCTTTTACAGAGGAAGAAATGACAAAAGATTTAGAAAGTGACTTTACCCAGGGATACATTTTACTTGACTTATCTCTCAAACTCAGACATTCCAAAATATATAATATGTTTATTAGTGATTAGTTATTTTTGATTATTCAAATTACTCATGTAATTTCATACATCTGCAATAATACATACCCTATTATTTTTAGATTATATGCATGTTATATTTTTGCAATTTAATAAAATAAACTTTACTTTTAAATAATAGGAGATAAAAATAAATATTCTAATATTTAGCTTGTAATAAAAGCTTGTTTTATTTTCTTATGACATAATTTTGATTTTGCATCACTTAAACATGGTATTAAACTGATGTGTGAGCTGAAATGTTGGAGGAATACTTTGATTATTTCACTGTCTGAGACAAATGAATCTAATTGATTACTACTGAAAGGATTGCAGATCTATTGACCATCATAATGGCTGATGAAATTGATTATATGGAAAATAGCCACTCTTTTTATAATGAATGAGTGATGGAAAAGTTCTCATTTTGCCAGTCAGCCTTTATAGGATTAGAAATCTCAACAGGCTGTATGCATGCCTATTAGAACAATGAGACATAATTGCTAAATAACTTCTAACTTATGCACAAGTCGCTTGTCACATGACCATAAGTTAATAACATAATTTGATCAATAATCTTCAATACTAAAGTACTTTTTAGACTAAGAATTTCTAAATTACACTGTTATTTCTTGCTGGTTTTGCTGTTCTGAGGAATATTGCATAATCTTTATGCAAGTTACTTTTTTAAGATAAAGTAGGAATGTGTATGAGATAATAATGTTCGTAATTAGACATTGCTTTAAAGAATGGATGAGATAGAGATAGATGAATGTGTTGTATTTTCCCCCATGCTTTAAAAAATTTCACTTGACTAATTGCTTCAAGTACTTAAGAAAGAGAAGGGGAAGATTCCCACTCCTGCCAATCCCTTTCTTATAGTATTATAATTGTTCAAGGTTCAGTTATGAGTGAGAACATATGGTGCTCTGTTCTTTGTTTTTGTGATAGATCACTGAGTATGATCGACTCTAAAACCATCCAAGTTGCTGTGAAGTCCATATGTTTGTGCCTCTTGCATAATATTCCATTGTGTATATGTACCACATTTTTTATATCCAGTCTAGCTTTGATGGGCTGCATGGTTGGTTCCATGTTTTTGCTATTATGAATACAGCTGCAACAAACATACGTGTGCAGTATCTTTTTCATAGAGTGATTTGAGTTCCTCTGGGTATATTCCCAATAGGGGAATTGCTGGGTCATATGGAAGGTCAATTTCTAGTTCTTTCAGATATTGCCATACTGTCTTCCAAAGAGATTGCACTGGTTTGCATTCCTACCAGCAGTGTAGAAGTGTTCCTTTTTCTCTGCATCCT
>CAUYQG010179593.1:0-28222 GCA_963574415.1 Tarsius wallacei | reverse complement strand
TTGAATTTTATTTTCTACTGACTTCCTCTTCCTTTGTATGAATTGCAGATTTAGATTTCTTGCTACCAAGTTGTGAAATAACCTAAAGGATTCAGGAAATTCAACTGTGCACATTTGCTACATATCATAGGGAAGTTATTTAGCCAGCCAAAATGAAGAAACCAAATAATTGCCTTAATTACCTGGACTTCTTCTTAAGATGGACTGTCGGACAACATCAGTGCCCAAAACATTTACTTGCTTGAAACGCTTTGCCTTTTCTTCAAAAAACCATTCACCAGTTATAATCCTTAGCTGCCTACTCAAGGGAAAAAGAGAGAACATCAAAATTCAATTATTTAGCCACATAATTAAATCTAAAAAATCCCCAGTTAATTAAAATAGTCAATTATTTAGAGTCCATCTCAATCTCTGGAGGATTTTATGATGATAGTAATGGCCACTATTAATTGGATATATACTATCTGTTAGATAATTGCTAATTGCTCTTTATATTTCATATATTTTAATCTACATAATAACATTGTATAAACATTATTATGTTCATTGTATAAATGAGAAAACTGAGTCTTAGATCAATAAAACAGCATGCCTCATGTCACACAGTTGGTAAGTAATAGAGCTAGGATCCCATCCCAAGAAGTCTGGTCTAGGACTCAAGTTCTTAACCACTGCATTAATGGGTACATGAAATTCAGTGTGAGCAGTGGGTAACAACAGAAGGTTCTGAATGAAAAAGGGGTCATGAACAGACTCTATTTTAAACAATTCCTTGGTATAACATGAACACTAGGTTAGAGTGGTGTGAGAATGGGACAAAGAGAGAGGTTGGCCAGTGCAATAGTCCAAGAGAGAGATGACAAGACCTATGCTAGCGAATGATAAGATTAACACACACAGAGAGATAAATTCAAAATGCAGGTGATAGAAGTGCCTGCCTGGATTTTGCAATCAATTAAATGTTAAAGGTTGGAAAGAAGGACCTTTGAATAATTATACCTATTTTTTAAGCCTCACCTGCAATGGCTACATGAAATCACCCCCTCATCCTCCCTCCTGAAATGCCTTCTTCTTTCTCTGTACTTCTTCCATGATCTATAGTATTCTCCTGAGTTATTTCTTCCCAGGCCCTCTCATGTTCACTGAACTCTAAGCTCCCTGAGAACCGACCTCTGTCTGATTCATCTTTTTCCCCTTAGTGCCTATGAGAGATTTTCTCAGACTATCCTCTCCATTAATTTTTTTAAGAGACGGGTTCTCCCTCTGCCACCCACGATGGAGTGCAGTGGTTTCATCATAGCTCACAGTAATCTTAAGCTCCTGGGATCAAGGTATCCTCCCACCTCAGCCTTCTGAGTCACTGGGCTACAGTTATGAGCTGCCATGTCTGGCTAATTTAAAATTTTTTCTTTGTTAGAGATGAGAGTCTCACTTTGTTACCTAGGTTGGTCTCAAACTTGTAACCTCAAGTGATCCTCCTGCCTAGGCTTCCTAAAGTGTGGGGATTACAGGTGTGAGCCACCATGCCCAACCTCCCATAAATACTTTTAAATGAATGACTGATTACTCCATCAATTTGATGCATTGCTCTTCTTTTTACATCCTCATAGCCCTCATCACTCTCAGTGATATGAGGACAGGAGTTTTGGCTGTGTTGTTCACCATCTCTAGGAGCAGTACCTGGCACTGTGCTCAGTGAATATTTGTAGAATGAATTAGGATAACTGAAATTCAACCTTTAGCAGCTATACTGCTATAAAGTCCATTTTTAGGTTTGTAACACTTATTATACACAGTTTTAATAGCTAGAATTAATTCAGTAGTCTAAATATGTTTCCAATTAAAAATGAGGAAATAGTTTCAGCTGATTAGGTGAGCACTACTATCCCAACACCTCAACAGGGCGTGTTCTGAGAATGTTAAATAGGCCTACGTGACTATGGTAAAGGGTTTCTGGAGGACTCTAGTGGAAAACGAGGTTAAAAGGTAGGAAGTGATCTATCACAGAAACAAAGAACAGAGTACCATATGTTCTCACTCATAAGCGGACTTTAAACAATTATCATAATACTATAAGAAAAGGATTGACAGTAGTGGGAAACTGTCAGGGGAGGGGGTGTGGGATTAGCAGTTGAGGGAAACTACCAGGGGAGGGGAGGGCACACCTCATCAACAAGGGTACCTGCATAATCAATGTTTGCATATCTAACCCTGAATTGTACCACCCATCTTTAAAATAAAAATTTTTTAAAAATGACAAACAGATATAAGCATATGATTTTTATGTGCTTCTGTTTGAGAAGTACATTGACCTTCAGTGATGTACAGCCCTGGATGCAAGGGTGGGTTTTTGGCTTTTTGGTGTTTTGGTCTTTGTTTATGCAAGTTAGTGTCATGAAGATTGCTAGCTTAATAGGTCAGGGAACTGTGTGATCCTTTGGAATAAACATTTAGGAAATGCAAAGCTACTTGTCAAAATAGCTTAATATCGTGACTTCGTTTTCTCCAAGAAGATTCAATAGAACTGGACATCACTGTCAAATACTGTTTCCTAGCACTGGCAGCAGAGCCCACATGAAGGAAAACATATAACAGCCCTGACAGGAAGCCTCCATACAGGAAGGGTTTACATAAGCTGAAGATGTTTCCATTTCCACAGGTAGTTTAAAATTAAGCCAAACTAAAACACCAAACATTTCATTATTTCAACTCTTTAAAAATTATTACTACTTTATTTTTTAGTGGAAAGATAACACTGTGTGTACTTGTCACATACACATGGTGTTTTGAGGTACATATACATTATGGATTGACTAAATCTAACTAATTAACCACAAATGGATGTCATGCTCATGGTGAGAACACAGAACATCCACTGTCCTAGCATTTTCCAAGAATACAACATGTTGTTATTAACGACAGTCACTGTGTTTGTACACTGATTGAATTCTCTCATGTGCTTGGACCTCCTCCTGAGGTCTACTGTGAACTGTGGCTGCAGGAAAGGTAGGTATGTAATTCCCATCTACAACATGACAAAAACAGAAACTGCATAACAGCATTCTCACACTGTGTGTGTCTTCTGCTCACACTACGTTGGACATATTCTTTCATGAGTCTGGAAGGAAGCAAACAGCATGCCTCCCTATGAAAGCAGAGCAAATTCAGACACTCCTGTGATTGTGCTGGGTCGAGTCTGGGCCATGACAGGTGCCACTTGCCGGAGACCTCATATCCACGCATGCACAGGACACAAATGCTGGCAGCTAATTAGCATTATGAAGCTGATTAACTCTCAGGAAGGTCACCACAAAGCAGGGAAATGCACCCTTGTGCCGTCTGTTAGGTCACTTGTTTAATATATTAAAACACTTAAGAAAGGAAAATCAGCCTGACATTTTCTCCAGTCTATTCTCTTTGGAGGATGACTGAATTGCAAGGAAAATTCAAAGAGAGGATGCAATACTACATTAAAAGCTCTGTAATCAACACAGAGAGCATAAAACACTTGAGCATTGTCTAATGGACAATTTATCATCCAAACAGATGCATTCATTAAGGGAAAAATTACCTTCAAATATCAGTAAAATAAATTGGGTCTGTTCTGATTTCTTATTTCAGCAGCAAGAGTGTTCCAAACTATGGAAGGAAGTATATAAAAGATGCTTCGGTGCATGGGCAGGACATGTAAGGCATTTAAGTTTATTGTGCAAAGCTGTTGGAACTGCTGGAAGATGGTAAATCAAGCAAATATGGAGCATTCCTACTGATGAAGACTTTCTGGACCAATTTCCTCTCTCCTATGTTTCAAAGACAGAAGCTGTTTTGTTGCTTCATGGCTATTGTTATTATTAATGCTACAACTCCTACTAATAAGAAATCATTTCTCCTTTGCCATGGCAACGTGGACTCCAATCACTAACCACGATCTCTGCTTCTGAGGCAGGGGCACATATCTCTCATGCACAGAGCAGAGAACTGGCCCCTCACGCCGCCCCCCTATGTGAGGTCTTGGTGCTGAGTATACAGTCAGATGGCAAAGGGAATCACTTTGTGTGGCTGGTGGCCAGGGCTGCCTGGCCATCAGTTTGCCGCTTTGCTCTGAAATTAAGGCAGAGCAGCTGCACTGTCATTAGCCCAAGGCCATCATCCAGCCACAAATGGAAAAAAACAGCTTTCATAAATAAACAGGCTAAGCAGTAGCTCCCTGGGTTGTGGTCCCCAGGCACGCGCAAAGCTCTTCTTTTCCCTGTGGGTGAACTTAAGAAAGCTGCTTTGGATGCCCTGGTGCTAATGGCAGTGAAGACGACGGTGGCTGCTGTTTATAGATCACCTGCTATGTGCCAAGCACTGGACTGCATTATCCTTAGTCCTCACAACAATACTGCCTCTGATGTTTCCTCCATTTGACAGATGAGGACATGGAGGTTCAGAGTCAGACACCAAAGTCTTTTGGCTACATTCACTGCCTCTCTGCTTACTGAACCCTGACCACCAGTATTTCCTAAATACTGATAACAGGCTACTGAGCATTGGAGTCCTTGCATTTTGCACGTGGTAAAGTGGAGGCAGCACTAGATAATGTGCACACATCAGCTTGAGGGTGACCAGCAGCAGTGTGGAGAACTCACATGTGATTTTAGAGCATGGGGCCAATCCATCTCTCTCTAGAGAGGGAGGCCTGGCAGTGACTGAGAAGGACTCTCCAGTCAGTCTGACCTGAGGTTGAATCTGGCTGTGGGATCTTTGGAAAACTATTTAAGTCTTCTGATGTTTATTTCTTCATTTATGAAATAATAACAGTAGCCAACATTTATGAACATTTACAATGTGTGAAAAACTTTTCTAAATCTTAGCTGGGTGGAGTGGCTCACATCTGTAATTCTAGCACTTTGGGAGCCTGAGGTGGAAGAATTGTTTAATCCCAGGAGTTCAAGACCAGCCTGGACAACATAGTGAAACCCTATCTCAGTTTTTTTAAAAAAGACAACTCTTTGTCTTACTTAAATTAATTTATTCTTCGCAACATTGTTACATATATAAATTTTTTGAAAGCAGGAGATTAAGACAGAAAAGCTCCCAAGCAGAAGGGAACCCAAAAGAGGGTTGCCCAACAATTATATTAACTCCAAATGATAAAAATGGGTTTTAGAGAGGTTAATTTACCTAAGATGATAACAGATAGAAAGTATCACATATTCTGACTCTAAATCCTGGGGTTGCAACTCTCATGTGCCTCCCTGCCCTGCCATGGTTGTTTTAAAGATCAAAGATTATGTACACTGTATGAAACATATTCATATGCAACATGGCTTACTGAGGCTATACCATACATTAAAGAATTTCAAATGCCAAGATATCGTACTTAGTAATAATAACTACATTATAATAGATGTTTAGTACAAGCTGATTTTGTAAATGAGGTCAAGTATATGCTACTAATTTGCTATGTTATTTTCTTTCACTCAAAATGTATGTATAAGTGAGATAAAATGATAAGTTCTCAGGGGAAGGACAGTGTCTTGGGCATTTTGATAACCTAGAAACAGTTCTTTGCATGTGGAAAACTCTCAACAAATTGGCTTAAGTTGCGTTGTCACTGGAGGAAGGTAACCTCGGCCATTCAACTATGCACGAGGTCCTGACCAGGACCCTGAGAGCGAAGATGGATTGGACAACACACCTGTCCCTGGGGAACCCATGACTTGGTCATAGTAGAGACATAGATGAGGCATTAAATCTCAAAGTTAGAGTGATAAGTCTGTGCTAGGGAGGAGTGTATGGAGGGAGTGTCTCACTCTGCCTGGGGTTTGGAAGAAGCTCTTCAGGAGGAACTTCTCAAGAGTGATCGTGAAGGATGATCAGGACACATGCGGGCATCAGCAAGGACCCCATGCAGCAGCACACGGGTGCCATCCGGACACCCACATTCACACCTGACCATTGCAGGCTGCAGGTTGGGTATCTGCAGCATGTCGGTGGACATCGCTGGAGCAGAAAATGCCAGCAATCAGCAGGGAGCCAGGGTGAGTCTCCAGAACTGAGGCTGGAAGGGTAGGCTATGCTGAGGAGCTCGACTCCAGCCATAGTCACCAGGAGGCAGGCGAGCAGTGGGACTCAGAGCGGCAAGGCTGTGGGAGCCCGGCTCCCACACAACATCTTGGCCACGCTCTGTATCCTTCGGTGGGCAAATCACTGCCAGCTGTCCTTCAGCACTTGCCTACTTCTGCTGTGATTTTACATAGACCAGCAGCAAACCCCTGAAGTAGCCAGCACAGAGGGATGCACGCTCTCCCCTACACCAACTTACTTCCAGCTTGTCCCTTCTTATCCCGGCACTTGGCTGTGACGTCCGCTGACCAGGGATCCCAGAAGGTGTGAAACTATGTTCTGTATTTCGAGAACCAAGTCTTGACCTGGCTAGGGTGGCATGTGCTAGTCTGATGCCTAAAAAGACCGTGAGGGAAGAGTCTGAGAACTAGTCTTATGTTCTCCCACGGAGGAAGTATATCCAGGTCTCCCAATAAACTAACCATGTGGTAACTGGGCATGTCTCTTACTTCTCTGGGCTTTACTTTCTGCATCAGCATAATGAGGAGCTAGACTGGATGATCTCCTTCGTAAGTCATGGCTCAAATACAGACTGTGGTCATGAGCAGTTTCAGAATCTCCATACCTTCACAAACATGCTAAAGCTCCATTCTCACATTCTGCTACCCATCCCTGTGGGTTGTCTGTGAAAATTCTGTCCAACAGGGTCACCAGGGCCCAAGCCAATGGCAGCTCCATGGTTTGTGGCTGCACTGTCTGGACATGTGGCCTCTTGTCCCCTGGGGAATAGAGAGGAGGGTGCTGAAGAGCTTTGCATGGGCGACTAAAAGTCTGAATCTGGGACAGCTGTCCTGTCCACTTCCAGCCCCCTCCGAGAGCTGGTCACAAAGTCTGCTTTCCTGCAAGGAGTCCAGGAAGGGCAGTTCTTGCTCAGGAGACGAAATCAGGAAAATGGACAAGTGCTTGGACTCTGGTATCTGGGGCAAGCAAAAGGGACCCGTCACGACTTCCAGGACACCCTCTGTTCTAGCCCTCCTGATGGGCAGGTGTGGAGAGTAAGCGGTAGGAGATAGCATGGCAAAGCAAAAAGATCGTTTCCCCTTTTCTCAAGAGACTTCTTAAGGGAAAGAAAGTCAAACCATCTGACATAATTACAGCACTGGCTCTGGCTTTGAAGAGCAGCACACTGCCAGTCCATATTTGGTTTGTTTTAGAGGGCTCATTCTGTAAAACAAGTAGGTAATTTCCACTAAGCAAGGCTTTTTGTTTAGATTCCATGCACCTAAAGTCCATTTCTAAATGTGAAGGTTTTGCTCGTTGTGAAAGCCAAATCACATTTCAGCAATAGCTACGTTGCATAACGCAGAATGCTTTGATTTCTCCCATCGAAGTTGAAAAAGTTGTCACAAAACACCAACAGATTCAAAACAGCTCTCAAAATGACTTTTGTTAAAGGCAGATTCCTGAACTATTCATCTGTGTTAAAATGCGTTTTGCCTCGAATCATATGTCATGTTGCCAGCAAAGAGTTGTTTCCATGCCAACTCGTTTGCAACACGGGGGTAAAAAAATCAAAGCTACTAACATCTGGAAGATGTCAGCACTGATGTAAGCCACTTACAATGAAAAGCACGAGGCTGCAAGTGTCTGCCAAAGAGACCTGTAATACGGGGGCAGCATTTTATCATATAATTGCCCAACAATGCACTACTATTCCTTTTTTGGCTGTTTTCTTGATCAAAACTCTATTCTAGAAAAGACTTGCAGAAAGAAAAAAAATTAATGTGCTTTGTACACAGTGTTTTTCTCATGAAACTAGCACATTTTTCTGACACTAGCCTTTTAACAAGTCACTTAATCTCATGCGTATCTTAAAAGTGGGACACTTTCTGTACCTCCTCCGTTTGTGGCCCTAAGGAGTTTCTCTACATAGAGACAGTCAGTGACATAAATGAAACTTGTGTCTCAAACAACAAGCTTGAAGACCAGTGCTCTCAGCATGCTCACCCCTCTGTCTACATATTTGTTTTCCTTGGTGTGTGTGTGTGTGTGTGTGTGTGTGTGTGTGTGCAGGCATGTGTGTGTTTATCTGTCCTTAGAGGTCTTTCAATAACATGAATTTGTTGATTTATTTCCTAAGTGATAAAGAATGTCACAGGCTGGATGTCATCTTGGAATGAGTATCCTAGGGACAAAGAACCCAAGGGTATAATCTTGGCGCGACACCCAATGCTGTCAGGACAGCTTGGGTCTTTCCACAAGCAACAAGGGTCCACTGTCTACCCTTAATTCATGTGGAAAAGCACAGGGTGTCATGTCCTGACTAATCTGACTAAGCCTTTACAGAGCGTGAGCACACGCAAGCTCATGTGAGCAGATACCCCGTGCTTTTTGCCCTTGATTGCTGGAGTGAGGGGACTTTGCTCCAGATGCATGCAGGTATCTATGGAGCGCACCCTGCCTTGGTGCTCAGGGATGCTCAACTGTGCCACAAGCAAGTCTTCCTTCCTCTCTGCTCTGCTCAGAAGCTGCCCTCTCCAGCCAGACACCAGGCTGTCCAGCCAGCACCGCGGTCTCCCACCAACACGAGCAGGATCAGCATGGCCAGGTTGCACCAGTATCTTTTTCAAGGTGGGTTAGAATCTCCTTGCAGGGGTCTTCCCCCAATGGGGTGTCCTCACACAGTGTCACTTGTGGTCAGAATATTTGGTGAACCCTGTGAAGGGTTTTGAAAAAAAAAAACCCACTGCTTTCCATGGGACTCCCACGTGATTTCAGTGGGACCAGTGTCAGTGCCAGCCCAGGAGGTGAATTCCTCATAACAGTCACTGTGGCATCTCTCCCTCCTGCCCCAACACTGCTCACACATCCGGACTCCCTTGCTGAGTCGCTGTTCTTGTCTGTCACTTCTTCCTTCTGAATGCGTTCCTTTCCGAGAAGCTCCATGACCCTTCCTGCCATGGGCCATCTGGCAGGCCTAGCCCACCAGTTCACCAGACATACCCAGGTAGGTCTAAATGGGAATCAGCTCCAAAGGGGCTAGGATGCCTTTTGCTTTCAAAAGGCCCAGGTCTTCTGAGGCATTTCCAGAAAGGACTCTTCCTCGGGAGCAGCCTGGGATCAATCCTGCAGGGCTCCACCCTCAACCTCCCATCCGTGAGATGGCTTATGGACATGGTTCAGATGCTCTCAACATAAGCATGTTCTTCTCCTGCTGAGAAGATGGACGGTGACTTCTTGAGTTCCCCTGCACCATTGACCCAGTGACTGTCCTGATCCCATCTCACAGGGACTCCCAGCCAGAGCTCTGTTCCGGCACCTTCCCTGACTCCCAGGCTCAGCCCCATCCTAGGCTTTGGGACCCAGTTTGCTCTCTCTGTTGAAAGGTCGTGAGTTAGACCAATCTCATAACCCAAATGACCATCTCGCATGGTCTCCTAAACTATACCTAGTCCACATCTGAAGCCATCCCCTGCTTGGGGTTCTGGTCACATCTGTGTCGCCCTCTCAACCCGGTTCCTCTCAGAAATCCTGCCCTAAGTGTGTACAAGTGGACCTCACAGACAGATGTCCATGACCTGTCCTCTACCACATGCCTCCTACTGTCTGCCATGGTCCCCACCCATCCCCTCCACATGACTCTCTCAGGACATCTGCCCTGCCTGCTGCTAGGTGGGCATGGTCTCTTCCCCTCACCCTGGGGGTCTCCCTACCTCACCCTGGGGCTGTGCCCACTTGCCAGGTGCCAGCAAGTTCCTCCCACCACCCACTGATCTCAGAGCTCAGGTCAGACCATGGAGTCCCTCAGTTTCCCACCTGAGCACTTCCTACTCTCAGCCAGGCCTGGAAGAGATCACACAAACCCCTGGGCCACACCCTATTGCCACGTGGCAGGATGCTGTCCAAGTGGTGTTTTATGAATGTTGTGTTCATCTTGGAATGTGGTAAATCTCACACAAAACCCCTGATTTCCAATTTATCTGGAGGAATCAGAAGCTCTTACAACACACTCAGATTTTCTCATGGTAACACTTGGTCAAAGTGAGCAGGGGTTCCCCCGGAGAGCATGTGTTCCTGAGCAAGTCCTCAGCACTCCTTATGACATGGAGGTTAATATGACCCTGGCACTGATGACTGTCTAATCACAGAGAAACACCTCTCGGTGCCCCGTCTCCATCAAAAGTAAGAAAATGAGCAAAAGAAGGAGGAGCCCATGGATCTAAGAAGCATACAAGAGAGAGGCTGTGGAGCCCATGCATGCAAATGGGTGTGTGGCAGGGAAGGACAGTTGTATGTGTTTAACATGTAGAAGGGGTAAGCACCAATGGTTTTCTTTAATGCACTGTCCACATCACCCATTCGCACTTGCCTGAGAGATTGATAGGACACCTGCAACCAAGTCCCCCTATATAAATATTTCTCATAAATAGGCTTGTGTACATTGTGACTTATGAAGCAGGAAAAGTTGCTGTATCCATCAAGAACCCCCTGAACATTTGGGTCACATCTGAACCCACTCCATGACCAACAGCCCAGGTACAGTTGCCACTATCAGAGCTACACTTTAAAAATGGAAATAAGAACCTTGAGTATCAATCAGATGTATTGCTTGAGGACAACCTCCAGCCCTCTACTTATTAAACTACTTCAATGAGCATGTGTTGAGGTTGTCTGCATGCTTAGCATGGGACCGTGCACTTTGCGTGACTGTGTTTGCTCTCCGTCACAGAGCGCCTTCTGTGCACTACGGCTTCTCAGTCCTTGTATGGATCCTATATTACTCATAATCCTCTAAGGCAGGATGATCTGTATCTTGTGGAAAGGAGGGAGGCATACAGAAAGCTGAGCAACGGCCCACGGACACACCCTGCCAGCAGCATGCCAAGACTCCAGCGCAGGTAGTCCACACGAAAATGGTGACCAGCACTATCTCAGAATTGTCTGCTCAGTGGCTGAGTCTCTTCTTGTTGCTCAAAGCTGTACACTGAACACCTTGATCAGAGACACGGCTTAGGATGAAACCGCGTGCCACACCCCAGACAGGCATAGCTGACTGGTCCAACAGGACCCACCTGTTTGTTAAATGCCTTTATTTTTAATTTCCAAAATGCCCTCGGCATTTCACAACACTGAGAAGATGCTGGTAATTCTCTGGGATCTGACCTCAATCCTCATTCTCCATTGCAGGACATCGCCTCGCCTCCCATAATGTTGTGATCAGCATCTCACACAAACTTTAACCTCTGCATGTTAATAAATAGCAGCACAAGCCCAGGTGTGGCGGCGCTGTGGGAAAAGGTAATAAAGCTGTTCATTACCCTTGACTCTTCTGCCTCTGTGCCCTTGTGTTTCCTCCGCACGTGGTCAGAATTGAATGGATATTGAATTTGCTTCACATGTGTGATGCTATTCATACAAGCTTTTGCAATTCATTCACTTCATCGCATTTCACCTCCTGTCACTTCAATCACTTTAAATCTGCTTTGGCCTCCTTCACGTTTCGTCTGCTAAATTCCTGGGCATGAGTGGAGGATTTATTAACTTTACTTTCTGGGTTTCTGGTTACAGTGGGAATAATCTCATCAGGAGACGGGTTTGGACGTTGACAACACCGCTCATCCTGAAGTAAGGCCCCAGGGAGCCTTGCTGGGCCGACTGTCCCAAGCAGGCACATTCAGAAACAGTGGCCTCTACCCTGTGCCAGTCTCACACAGTGGCAGAAGGGTGAGTGCTGGAATCGGTCCCATGGAGTTCTTGTACTAGCACGCCAGTTCTGTCACAGGAACTCAGGCAAGTCACTAAGGCTCTGAGTGCCTCTACTACCTCATCTGCAAGAGACATGCAACAACAGCATCAGTCACAGGATTATCTAGAGGATTTGGTAAGACAGCCCACGCCAAGCACAGACTCATCTGTGTTCAATAAGCAAGCATCGTTACCACTATGGTGGGGCCATGAAGGTGCAGAGCTGAACTCCTTTCTTTTAGAACAGGTGGATGAAAACGTGAAAAAACCCTAAAAGTCACCTTACCACAGCCATGTAGTGAGCATATAAATAGACACAGTGCCCCAAATCCCTCATTTAAAGCAGTTGTTCATTCAGCTCAACTGTTCAAGGCCAGCGGTTGCATTTGGTGAACAGGTCTGGCCGCTCTTCAATATCACCTTCGAATGTCACAACACAACCCTGAACATTGACAAATTCCCTGTAGTGAAATACTAGATCTAGCCTCCCTTAACCAAATTCAAGCTTTCTGGGGGGCTCTCTTTAGTCCTGGCCTATGTAATTCTGGGATAATAATATTCCCTGGGCCTGCTATCTGCTGTGAAAGGCAGAGAATTTTGTACTCTCCTAGTTGTTAAATTTTAGAAATGTGGTGAATGACTCACAATTTTATAGACTCATCCATAACCTACTTTCCCTTTCTCTTTGCAGAGAGAAGAGTGCTAATGTCTGTCTTGGGTGTTAAGACAAAGTCAGGTGACCAAAGACTTGGAGCAACCTAGGCCTGGGCCCAGGCCCTGTCATAAGGAAGACATGGTTAACCTCCTGGGATCAAAAATGATAGGAACATTGGCATGGGTGTGATTGACCTAGGGCCTGCCTACAGCAGGGATAACAGATGAGAGACACTGTCTGGATCCAGGTAGGTTTCCGAAGGAAGCCTGGTTTAGCAAATTGGGTATATTAAAAGAAACTGGGTGGGAAATTCTCAAGGCAGCTGGTTGCTCTAACAAAGATAGAAAGTAAGGAGACTTGATTATCCAGAGGCATCCTAGGTCTTTTCTGTCTGAAGAAACCTGAGTGTTCCTACAGCCTTGAGTCTTAAAGGAGACCGTGATCTCGTGATTCATTTGGAGTCACTGAGTGCTGCCACTGTGGATAAAGCTTCCGGTGCCAGATAGACCTCAGGATCCTCTCAGGAACCCAGTCCAGCCCAGGTGTAGTGGTGCACTGGGAAGTCCTCATAGCCCAGGTATCAGAATCTTCCCTTTTCACACCTGTTATGGATGTTGCTTTGGTAGCAAAAGCCTTTATTTATTTTTTATTTTTCGGGTTTTTTTTAGTCAGAGTCTCACTCTGTTGCCTAGGCTGAAGTGCAGTGGCATGCTCCCAGCCACCTCAGCCTCGACCTGCTGGGTGCAGGTAATTCTTCCACCTCAGCCTTCCAAGTAGCGAGAACTACAGGCACACACCACCACGCCCCTAATTTTTTGGCTTATTGAAAAGACAAGGTCTCACCAAGTTGCCCAGGCTGATCTCGAACCCCTGGGTTCGGGCAATCCTTTCGCCTCCACCTCCCAAAGTGCTGGAATTACAGGCATGAGCCACTGTGCCCGGCTGCAAAAGCCCTTAAATGAGGCTATTATACCAGCCTTTTTGGTTTGTTCTCACCAGCAAGCTATCGCAGCACCATTATCAGTCAAAACGGCCCTTCTCTGGCCCCCGTTCAGGGCAGGGATAGCTTTTTGCAAGTGTAGTGGCCAGAACATGTTCTT
Source organism: Tarsius wallacei (assembly GCA_963574415.1). Lineage (NCBI taxonomy): Eukaryota > Metazoa > Chordata > Mammalia > Primates > Tarsiidae > Tarsius > Tarsius wallacei. The sequence continues at coordinate 14,671 of CAUYQG010179593.1, read as the reverse complement.
CCTCAAGGGTAATATTATACTTTCTATTTCCATTTTAATATCCTTATTGGTGATGCCAAGAACATTCTGGCCTGTTTATTTATTTATTTTTTTCCTGCAGCCCCATACAGAGTCTTCAAGACCTGAGACTCCATGGTCCCTTGGAAGCAGTTCAATCTAGCCACTGTTTATTGAGCTCTTACAGAGGAAACAAAAGAAGCAAAAAGCTCAGCCTTGGCCCTCCAGCAATACAATCTTCATGATGCCATAAACTTATGAACACCTTACAGGAAAAAAAAAATTGACACATTATTAAGCACCAGAGACTAGCTTACTTCATAAATTCAGAAGAACTGGGTGCTTTTATTTTAAAGCAAATATATTGCTGGGGTATAAACATAGGGTATAAAAAATTCAATAAATAGGACATATAAATAGAGCAAATTAGATAATTCTTTCTTCATTGGTTGTGGGTATACAGTAAGACAAATGCCCAGAATTTCATTGCACGTTCTTGAGGGAGAGTAAAGCCTCTACCTATGTCCTGATACATTCTCAGGGTACCTTCCATCTCCATGACTCTAACAACATTGAATCATAACAATTACAAACACTTCTTTATGGAGGATCTTCTTTTCCAAGTAACAGTGGAAGATATGGTGATAGACTCAGTCCAGTGTACCAGCTTGACAGGAAATTCATGGTGTGTTTTGAGAATGGGAGAGGTGTTTACTTGAGGAACCGCATGCTAAAGGTCACTCTCAACAAGACGGAACGTCGAGTTCTCCGCATACAGAGTTAAAAAACATGGGAAGTATTTTCTTTCAAACACTAACATACAAAAATATTGTCTAGAATAGAATCCAGAATATAAAAATTATTCCTCTCAATCAACAAGAAAAGCAATGTAATAGAAAAAGGATGGATAAAAAATATTAAAGGCAAATTTACATAAAAGAAAACGCAAGTGACTGATAAACTTGCAATGAGAAAATCTATCAGTGTTCAGAGAAATGTAAATTTCCTCGGTGAGATACTACTTCACATCGGAAATGTTGTCAGGAATTCCTATGGTGGGGAAATTGGAGCACAGGAATCCTTTCGTGGAAGAAAACCATATCGGAGAATGACTTAGCCACATCAAGCAATGCTGAAGCTGCCTGTGCTGGCCACATGGCTCTGCTTCTAAAGAGCTTGTGCATGCACGCCTGTGCAAAGGGACACAAGAAACGTTGTAACTCCTAGTCCTGGGAACAGGAGAATGAGTAAACAAATTGAGGCATACTTGTATGTTGAAATACTACTCAGCAATTCAGCAAGTGACCTAGATCCACTGTCACCTTTTTTAATTTAAAAAATATTATGTTAATGAAAAAGGCAAGTGCAGAAGAAAGATCTTAAAAACGCACAACAAAACTCTATTGTTATTATTATTTTATTTATTATTATTATTTTATTTTTTTACTAAAGGGGGAGAAAGCAGGAGTTTATTAAGAAGACAGAAAAGTTCCCGCAGTGGATGGGGACCTGAAAGAGGGTTACCCACAAAACTCTATTATTAATGTGCATGTTGAAACTAGGAAAAGACTAAACATTCAATTTACTGGGGAGAGAAAGGAAAAAATGAAATCAAGGTGAGGTTTAAAGGAGCTTCATTTAAAACTAGAATTTGTTTTTTTATTTTTAAAAAATTGAAGTAAATGTGGCAAAATGTTGAATCTCAGTAATGGGTACACATGTGATAATTCAAATATTCCCTATACCTTTCTGATATTTGAAATATTTTATAATTATTTTCCAAATAAGTTTAAGGTATCATAAGATTCTTCTTCAAGGTGTGTTTTTTGTTTGTTTTGTATAGTCAAGGCAACTTTTATAAAAGAAGAAAATATAAATAATGTAAATTCAGGGCAATTTCTCAAATCAAGCCTAGGTTCAGGACAGGTGGTCTATTTCTGACCTTCTGGGAACCAGGCGGCTGGGTCTTCCCTCCTGCAGAGCTCCCTTCTTCTGGAAGCAAGGACCTCTTTTGTGTGTGTTTTGTCTTTCCCCAAGCCAACAATACCCACTCCACTCACACCCACTCCACTCTCCCTGGGATGCCTCCATTACCACCAGCCAGTCAACATGGGTTGAATCAACACCCAGCATCTCAGTAGACAGGCGGTAAGACATTTGGACATCAGGTTTAGATTTACAACTCAACTGCAGATTCACTTCTTAGCGATTCATATTTTGGGGTTACATGTAGGTGCCTTCGTTTCCACGGGTGTAATATAGAAGCAACACAGTCTCTAATTGTAGAGGCGTGCTTGGGCATTGAAACAGTAAGAACACATTTATTATATCGAACACCAAGCAAGCCAATCTCCATATTAATTGTTATCTCCTGACCTTGTCAGTCTCTTTGTTAATTCATAAATTCATTCAGTGAACAAGGTTTTTTCTTTCTTTCTTTCTTTCTTTTTGACTTAGAACAACAGAAATTTATTCTCTTTAATTCTGGACATCAGAAGTCTGAAACCAAGGTGTCAGCAAGGTTGGTTCCTTCTGAAGAATCTTGAGGATGTCTCAGGTCCATGCTTCTTTCCTGGCTACTGAGGGTTTTCCCACAATCCTTGGTGTTACTTGACCTGCGGATGTTATCATTCCAACCTCTGGCTTTAGCTTCATTGGCATTTTCCATGTGTCTCTGTCTTCACAGGGTCATTTTGTTATGAGGACATCAGGCACATTTAATTAGGCCCACCCTGCTCCAGGATGGCCATATCTTAACTAATTATGCCTGCAATGACTCTGTTTTCCAAAAAGTTCACATTTGGTGGTACTGGAAGTTAGGCCTTCAAAATATCTTTTTACAATTAACAGAAACTAAAATTATAGATGCCTGTATCCCCAATTCTCAATCCAATTATTTTTGATGGGTATTAGATACAGGTATTAAAATAAATAACCATTGTGATGCATAAGATATGTGAGCCCCCTGCTGCAGATAACAGCCACTTGAAAGTAGAAAATGACATTTGTAGAGGGAAAAATAGCCACTATCAAAATAATGATTGTGTAACTGTATTCATATAGTGGGTTTGTGTTAAGCAAAGATACAACTGTCTACGGGTTACCATCCAGATAAACAAATTATCATTCTGCACCTACATCATGCAAAAAACAGCTAAAATCTCAAACTTTCAAACATGCTAAGTTATTCTTTTTCACACAATATATAACTAATGGAAACCACATGAATTATTCAGTAGTAATGAAAGGTGTTTGATCCAAGAGGACATTTCAAACCCACAGAGTAGACTCTAAGACCACATGGGATTGTATGTGGGAGCACACTTGGAAGCTGACAGCAAGTGCTGCCCAGGCGGGGTTGAGAGGAGTGGTGCAGATGACAGGACGAACGCGTCACCCTTTGCTCCACGGCAGAGAGCATTCAGACGCTAGATTTAATAAACCAACAGTATCTCTCTCCCCAATTATACATGGTAGCCAAATTTTATTTTTCAAATAAAATCATTAAACTTATAATGAAACAAATCTTACTATAGTCTATCATCAAATTTAAGTGGAAGGAAGTACATAAGTATGGAGTAAAAGCAGTCCTTCCAATGGATGGACTATTATTTTTCTCATCTTGCTATGATTTGAAAGCCCTACTATAGTGTCATAGAATGATATAGTTTCATTGATTCAATAAATATGTCAACTTTCTACCAGAAACTATTCTAGGTGTGTGTGGTACATCTGTGAACAAAATACAGATTCTTGCCATCATTCTAAATTATGAAATAAAGTCTATGATGATGGTTAATTTAGGCTGATATATAAAACATGCTCTTTATACTGAATTACAGAATTCCTAATAAAATTAAGTATAGATCTTAAATGAAAGCAACAAAACCTACTTCATATTTGTAAAATACAATGGGGATTTACTAAAATTAAAGGGACACTTTAATGCTTTATTTCAAATTAAGCAGTAACTTTAAGGTTGAAGACCTCAAACTACATTCAGTCAACTGAATATAGAAGTAGATGTTTATTTTGGTTACATTAAAATGTTCAGTTTTGATTTCTTTTCATTTATTTTTCTTTAAAAAAAAAATCAGAGTTTCATTCTGTCATCCAGGCTAGAATGCAGTGGCACAATCACAGCTTACTGCAGCCTTGACCTCCTAGGCTCAGGCAGTCCTCTAACCTCGGCCTCCTGGAATTATAGGTGCATGCCGCCACACTGGACTAATTTTTTTTATTTTTTATAAAGTTGAGGTCTCACTATGTTGCCCAGACTGGTCTTGAACTCCTGGGCTCCATTTCCCAAAGTGCTGGGATTACAGGTGTGAGCCACCACACCCAGCTCACTTTATTTTGTGGTTAATATATGCATATTTTTGGCTGAGCAGTTTTAATAACTCAATTATTACTAACATTTCCACTGAACCTGAGATAGGCTACTTTCTGATGTGCCAATATGATTAAAATATATTTATTCATTATTAATATCCTCCATATTATTTGGTCATATTTGAACCTTTTAAAAAAAATTAGTCATATCTATTTTCTGAGTTTAATGTTATTTGATTATCTTCATATATATTTTATTTTTACAAGTAATTGTGAGTCAATTTATACTTGTCTAAATAGTATTGGGTTAGATTTATGCTATCTGCCAAAACACATCTAACAGCATTTCTTTTGTTTCTCTAAAATGTGTGGACTGTCAATTAACTAATATGTCATAGGGGCTAAATGCACACCTAGATATTCAACAGCCCTGTGTTCTCAGCTGGCACTTATCAATGAACCTGTTCTCAGTCTGTACGTGGTTCAGAGGTGATCACTCCTATTTCTCTAGTGCAATTCCCAATAGTCTTTCCTGAGCCTTAAACTGGAGCTATCCCCTTAAATGCCTACAGTAGCCAGAAAGGTGAGCAAAACCATGAACTCAACAGCCTGTAAGAGAATGGGGGCAGGGCGCGGTGGCTCAAGTCTGTAATCCCAGCACTTTGGGAGGCCAAGGTGGGCAGATTGCCTGAGCCCACGGGTTCAAGAACAGCCTGGGAAACTTGGCGAGCCCTCATCTCTACAACTAAAAAAAAAAAAAAAATTAGCTGGGTGCAGTAGTGCACGCCTATAGTTCTAGCCACTTGGAAGGCTGAGGTGGAAGGATCGCCTGAGCCCAGCAGGTCAACGCTGGGGTGACCATGAGCGTGCCACTGCACTCCAGCCTGGGCGATGGAGTGGAACTCCAACTCAAAAAAAAAAAAAAAAGAGAGAGAGAATGGGAAATGGGGCTGCAGTCGAAATTGCATGCCGACATTCCAGAAGGGACTGGTTTTTAAGGCACAGTTCACGGTCCAATCAGACACACCTGCACAAATGACCACAGGCCTGCACTTCGCAGTCCTGAACACTGTTTGCCTAAATTACTGTAATACACTCAGCATAAGTCAACCGGACACAACTCCCCAGGTTGCAAGTATTGTAACATAAAATGAATATATTAATAACCAATAAAGATGTATTTTATTGTTCTAGCACTATGCTAGCTACTATGATTAATCAAAAGAAGTATAAGGTACAGCTTCTTTTTTAAGGAATGAGAATAGAAAGGGGCAACTAATTGGCACCTGCTATATACAAAGCATTATACATATATATGAAATGGCTTTTCTTTTCATCTTCACAACTTCACAATTAGCTATTATTTATTCTGGTTATCCACTCACTCAACAAATATTTACTAAGTATAACTACCTGCCTAAGGACTAGGATTTTAAAGGTGAAGCTAACAGAAGGCAGAGAGATTAGAAAACGTGTCCATGGGCAAGGATTCAACTCTGATCTTTCCCCCCAAGAGAAGCACGGGGAAGGGTGTGGGCTCAGCAGAGCTGACCTAGTTTTGAATTCCACCCCAACCTGGGGCCCAGCCACCCTGGACGCGCCCGATCTCCTCTGAATTCCACCCAGCCCTCTGCAGCTACTTCTCTTTCTTTCCGCGTGGCACTTCTTACTGTCTCTCTCAGAGTATTGTGGCAACGGAAAGGGCTTTATAACCAGGCCTGGCTTTGTGATGGATAGAGAAAGTCTTCCAAGCTGAATTTGAACTGAAATTGTTTTTTCACTGTACAAAAGTCATGGCTTCTATGATACTTCCAATATAGCCGTATGAAAAAATGCCCAGCCTTCAGAGTCTAGTGTTTTGCTAGTTAACTGTTTCTAGCATATGTGTGTCAGGTTGATAAATATATAACCTAGGGATTCCTATCTACATACAGTAGTTATTATCAGCAAAGAGCTGGTCACTGTTCAACTTGAATTAAAACGCTCAAATGGTTTCATCTTCAAGGTTATTATTTCATGATAATGTAATAGATTCATCTGTGTTCATCTTACGTGTTTATGTGTTTTAGAGTATGCGGACTATGAGCCAGTAACTGAATGGATTCACTTACCTTATCCTGGTAGGCTGTAAAGACCAAAAGCACTTTAAGAACAGAGACTGGATCCTCTCATTATTTACTTATTGTTTAATCCGCCACAGCACAAGTGGAAGAGTTGAACAGACAAGGAGGATGTGGATAAAGAGGGTAGTCCCTCTCTAGGGGTCTCTAAATGTGAACAATCGTGTTTTAGGGGAAGCTCCTATCTCAGGAATTCATGCTCTCCCCTGTTTTACAAATTTCAAATGTTTCAGGGCATGATGCGTGCCCTGGCAGCCAGTCAAAGTCTGACAGAGGAAGTGGTGGGTGTACACTGGGAGGAGAAACATTCAGAACTAAAGGCAAGGGACTGAGACATTAAAGAAAATAAATAAATACAAAAATATTAACACCAAAGTGTCATGGTAGAATATCATCTAAAAGCTTTGTCTAGGAGGGAGAAGGATGCATTGTTATTTTCCTCACTAGAGAAATTTAGTAGTACTTGCACTTTAAGTTTTATCAGTCATTACTTTCTTCATCACACTTATATTTCTTTTTTTTTTTTTTGGTTTGTTTGTTTTATTTTATTTTTGAGCTGGGCTCTCACTCTGTCACCCAAACTGGAGTGCAATGGCATGATCACAACTCACCACAGCCCCAACCTCCTGAGTTCAGGTGATCCTTCTGCCTCAGCCTCTCGGATAGCTAAGACAACAGGTGCATGCCACATAAATGTTTTGTAAAGATGAGTTCTCTCTGTGTTGCTTAGGCTACTCCTGGGCTCAAGCAACCCTCCCATCTCAGCCTCCCAAAGTGCTGAGATTACAAGCATGAGCCACAATGCCCTGCTGATACTTACATTTCTTAACATGGCATTCAAGGTCCTCAGGAGTACGTTTCATCAGGCTTCCATGGAGCTAACTGGCAATTTTACTCCATGTGGACCTTATTTCTCATCTGCAATTACTTCTCTTTTAACTCTAAGTCATGTGGGCAGTGATTTTGTCTGTTAGTCTTTCCCAAGAGAAGAACGGGCATTATTGTGCCAGGGAGGATGTAGCTGCCGCCTGCCACAGCCACCCTGCAGGCTTCGCACAAGCACCTGCTTCCTCTTCTGTTCTTGTCTTGCTGCTCCAGAGTGGAGCCATGGCCCTGAGCTGACAAGCCCCAGCGCAGCGAGGACCATCCATGTCCTTGCTTTCATTTGGCTTGGTCCCCTGCGAGGCTTTACCTCACCTTCCCCGGTGTATGGGAGCTACACTGATGTACACAACTTCTTCCAAAGTATGCCAAGCGGTTTCTCCAAGATGAAAGCTAACCTGGCGGAGGCTCGCCATGAGTCCATGCTCTTCCAGGGTGACTCTTTGGAATCCTTGCAACTACCCCAAGGGCAGTGTTATTATCACTACCCCTGTTCTACTGATGAGGAGCCATGTGCCCCACGCCACTGTGCTGCAGGACCCCTGTCTCCAGCCCCCAACTTTACACACTTTCTTTGTCAGCCGAGACTGCCTTGTATCCTCACCACAGCTTTACAAGCTGCTACTTATCTTCTAAAACCCACTTCAGATGTCTGTGAACTCTTTGAATCCACCCCCAAGATTTGATTATTCCCTTTTTTTGTGGCAAAACTATGCCAATTTTAACACTGCTTGCCTTACATGTCTCAACATCTTTTTAAAAACATACCTGTTTCTCTTTCCAAACTGCAATGACCTTGAGTGCCAGGACTTGAATAGCTCACTTTTAAATCTTGTCTTCTACATCTACTTCCTGGCCCGCCTCAGGGTTAATTTCTATCCATTGCTTTGCTTCATGACTATGAATCCTAATGTTCTGGGTTTTGGTTTTTTTCCTTTTGGTATATCTAGCAAGTTTTTGATAGAATGCTAAATTGCATTCAATGCATTGCAGAGACTCCGTTCTGCCTTGTTCTCCAGAAGCCTGCTGATTATCGTGCTAGCCGATAGTTCTGCTGGTTGACCACCACACAGGAGCAAACCGGGTTTTATTTATGCTTTGTTCCTGGGACATACACGAAGCCGAATGTGTTTCCAAACATCTTTAACTTGCCGGGATGAGCATCCAAACTCTGCCTCCTCTGAAGATCTTGCTGAACCGTAATGTAGGCTCTCTTGGGGAGGGCCCAGGGAAGGCGCTACTCAAGGTTGCTGCTCTCACTCCTGAAGTCTAGCTTTCCTGTGTCTCAGCAGGATGCAAGAGTGTTGGCGAGATATTAAGGGATTCCCCCACTTGGGCAGGCCAGAGTACCCCCACTCCCAGGCACTATGCGCCCCACCCCATGGAGGCCCACCCACTGGCATCTCTGTCTCCCTTTAGCTATCCTGAGATGTTCCACTCCAATACACTTAACCCGTCCTCAGCCGCAAACCACAGGAGATGCCACACCCCCACTCGACACATCTCCTGGTCTCTGATGGATCATCCTGTGGATTCCAGCCATTTCAGCTGACCCAAACTTTGGTCTTGGTTTCCTCAGCTCAGTCTCCTCAGAGACTGCATCCCTCAGTACTGTGATCAGGAAAATGTCTCCAGGCAGACGGTAGGCCAGTCATGAAGCTCATCTCTTGTTTTCTTTCTCCCCAGGATTGCAGTGCTGTGCTACTGTTGTCCAATGCCTGAAAGTAGTTGCCTCATATATGTTGTTCAGTGTTTTTTTGTTTGTTTTTGTTTTGTTTTGTTTTGTTTTGAATTGGAGTCTCACTCCGTCGCCCAGACTGGAATGCAGTGGCCGCTCCCGGCCACCGCAGCCTCGACCTGCTGGGCTCCGGCGATCCTTCCGCCTCAGCCTTCCGAATAGCTGGAACTACAGGCGCGCGCTACCACACCCGGCTAATTTTTTGATTTATTGTAGAGATGAGGTCTTGCCAAGTTGCCCAGGCGGGTCTCCAACCCAGGGATTCAGGCAATCCACTCACCTCAACCTCCCAAGGCGCGGGATTACAGGCTGAGCTACCCAGCCCGGCTTGTTGTTCAGTTTTAAAGTTGCATCTGAAGGGAGAGGTGGTCTAGTATCAGTGACAAAAGCATAGCCAGAGATAGAGATCTCATGCTTATCGTTATATCCACTTATAGCACTTTTAAGTGTCTAGCAAATAGTAACTCTACAATAATCAATAAATCAGAAACCACTGAGTGAATGATGCTTTTCAATGAGCTATACTGTTCTAGCTAGGCAATATTTTTATTATCCCATAAGATCACCAAAATAGATTTTATTTTGGCATAAAATTAATTTGCTGAAATTAACTGGGAAGGGGTGAGAGATTTTTTCCTGCTAGTTTTCAGTCACTTCCATTTATTTATAACTAACATAATTTTCTAGTCCTTTGATGAACCACAGATAAATACTTAGGCAAATTAAAGTAAAAATCTAGGTTAACAGGAGTGCCTCAGAGAAGAGAATTATCTGTTAATGTAATTCTCCCACCCAGTGAGGGTTAACAGAAGATGCTTTGAGTTTTGATACTTATTACTGAAACTGTTTATGAAATAAAGGAATTCATTTTCCTTTAGAAGATACAGTTTTTAAACAAACAGCAAATTTGAGATAGATGGATTTTCCTTCAGTATTTCTGAATACCCATCCCATCCTGTCCAGTCCAGATAGCCCTTAACACCTGGGAACATATTCGCAGGGAGGAAAGATCCAGGCGACTCCCCTAAATTTGGCGACAACAGGTTCTGATCACTCCCAGCATGGTACATGAACCTTACTCCACCCTCAATTTCAAGCCTGGTTCCAGGGACCAGTGACTTTTCTCACCACACCTTCTACAGCAGAACCGTCTCAACTCCTGCGATCTGCAAAGCAGCCTGCAGGAACACATGTTCTTTCAAAGTTTCCTGCATGATCAGGGGAAACCAATATCCCAACTCTCCACAACCCTGAAGTCTATGATGATACAAGGCTGCAGCTGAAGGAAGCTTGATGTTCTGAGAGGCATCCACAAGTTGCTGCACTTTGTCCTTCTCATTGACATCCCTCAAGCGAGAAAGTCCACCACCTACATACTTTGCTGGCTGAGAAACCAAGCTTGTTCTTGTCCTATTTTTTTTTCTTTCTGTTTTTTTCTTCTTTTTTTTTTTAATTGGTACCTCTTGGGAGTTATTTTACTTCTTGAATCTGTGAATTGTGTCTTTCACCAGTTCTGAAAAATCTTAAGCATTCCTCTATTCAAATATAAACTCTACCAGGCTTTCCTTCTCATATTGTCTCTTCTCCATGATTCTTTATCTCTCTTTTGTATTTTCCATCTGTTTATATTTCCTGGGTGCATCTGAATAATTGCTTCTGACCTATCTTCTAGCTTATTAATTTTCTTTTTAGCTGACTTAAGCTGTTGTCAATTCCATCCATGAGCTTTTTTACTTATAATAATGTTCTTCAAAGTGTGGTCTTCAGACCAGCAGCACTGGTATCATCTGAGAGTTTGTTAGAAATGAAAATTGTTAGGCCTGACTGTAGACTGACTAAATCAGAATCTGTGGGGAGTAGGGTCCAGGAATCTGTGTTTTAACAATCTATTCAGCTAATTCTTATACATGTTTAATCATAAGAAGCAATGAACCAAAGTATTATATTTTTAATTTTACAAATTCTATTTGATTCTTTTAAAACTATGCTTCGTAATCCTTTGTTTTTTGTTTTTAAAATAGTTTTAAGTTTTTCTTTTACTCTTTTAAACATAAAAACTGTATTTGTTTTATATTCCAATATCTGAAGTCTTTGGAGACCTGTTTCTGCTTTATGTTGTTTCTGATTATCTCATGCATGATGTGTTTTCTTCTGTACCTAATGGGTTTGTTATTGAAAAATGCTCATTTTTCTTTCAAAATTGCTTGTGGGTATATTTTGAAGTTTGGACTAAAAATGCACTCTCCTCTGGAGGAAATTTGCATTTTCTTATGGCAAGTGCATAAAGATACTTTAAATTTACAAAGTATTTTGGACCACTCATGCGGGTTACCAATCCACTTGAGGACTAGCTAGTGGTTAAACTTCTCAGAAGTCATGTTGTTTTTCCTCCTTCATCTGATTAGCTTGATAACAAATTTCCATTCACTCTCCAGAGGCTGGAGAAGGGAAGTGCCCTGAGGATGTAACTCCTGGGGACTCTATATGGGGAGATTGCCTCTTATTAGACTCCCTGCCTGTGTGAGGCTGGACCTTAATCCACCCAAGCCCAGGAGGCAACATAATTCAAAGCTCAAAGTCACCAGATTCAGCAAATCACCTGAAGATAAAAGTAGCATCCATGTTTAAGTAACTTTCATTTAGATTTTTAGTCTAAGAATTTCTTACCATTTTTCAGCATTTCCATGCATTCAATACTATCTATATTTGCATGTATCCTTACATACATCACACACATACACACACACACACACACACACACACACACACACACACACACGAGTGCCGGAGCTGGCTTGCCCTGGAACCTAAGACTGAATTGCCAACATCTCTTTCCAGCTGTGCATTCAGTGATGTCATGTTGGGACTTTGAAATCAGTAATGGTGGGAGTGTTTGCATCATGATATTCAGCAACAACAACAAAAAAACTTGGGCTTTTATTTTTTCTAGAAATCCAATTAAGCATTTGGCCCCACACGGCAATATATGTGTGCAGTCTCCTTTTTCACATGTGTTCTTCAGGAAAACCAGTCTAGCCACCGAACAAAGGGGCCACCCTTGTCCCTCTGCTCACTATCGCAGGCTTTGCATTCCTAGAGACGTATTATCTATACCCAGGGCACTTGCTGATTTTCTTTTGCTTTCCTGGTTCTTCATACAACCATGAATAGATGTTCCAAATAATGTAACTGCAGATCAAGGCTATCCTTTTTTTGTTTTCCAAAAACTTAATTAATAATCCTCAGAAATATCCTGTAAGGCTGTCACTATTCCTGTTGTATAGATGAAGAAATGGAGGCCCAGAAAGATTATGTGACTTGGTGCAGTTGACATACCAGAAAGAGCTAGAAGTGAGTTTCATATGCAGGTCTAGCTAACTCTAAAGCCACACTGTCTCAACCAACTCTCTTGTCTGTTGACTTCTGTTGGCTGGTCTTCCAAAACTAGTACTTCTTCCCCTAGGAATCCTTCCCTCCTATGCAGGCTTTATAATGACTACCATGCCTTCCTTCTGTTTTAAAAGATTCAGTTCTCAAATGTGTTCCTGAAAAATAAAGTGAGGGGGAGACAGAACCCTTTTTTTGTCACAATTTATTTATTGATGCTGAGTTATAAAGTAGCTTGGGAATTATAGTATAAGTAGGAATGTACCCATTGGTTTTTGTCTCTGTTCCTGGCACAGAGGTCTTAAAACCCTTGGGATTTCCCAAGGATGGGAGAGTCTTTTGTTATTTATAAGGAGCCCCTTGAGTTTATGCCAACGAGCTGACTTAGGGTGGGGTTCCTAGATGTCTTCAGGATGGTGTCAGTCTCCAGAAAGGTTAAGTGGTTATAGGATAGGGATTTTCAGACCTACTCCAGATCTCCAGGAAAGAAAGACGGGCTGGACACTGAGCTCTAGAACAGCTCTTGACCAAGGAGAGCTTCAAGTTGATAAACATATCAAGATGCCGTGAGGGGGGTGGCCCCAGAGAAGCATGGGAACCCTGTGCTACCTCCAGCGCCATGCCTTCTACTTTTCTTCCATTTGACTGTTGCTAAGTAATATTCTTTATAGCAAACCAGAATATGTGAGTGTTTTTCTAAATTCTGTGAGCCATTCTAGCAAATTACCCAACATGAGGAGAAGGTCAATGGAACCTCCAATAGATAGTAGTCTGCAGAAGCATGGGTGGCTCAGTACTTGCAACTGGCATTTGAAGCGAGGGTGATCTTGTGAGACCGGGTTCCTTCAACTTGCGTGACCAGCCCTTACGCTGGGTAGATAAGTCAGAATTGAATTGAATTTTTGGACGTCCAGTTGGTGTTTGATGAATTGAAGAACTGGTTGCTGTTGGCAAAGAATACCCTGAAAATAATGTTATGAATTGAAGGCTGTATTCTTAATGAAGTTACCATCAAATAAATTATAAATATGAACGGTAATCTTTGTTAAAGCAAAAATAAGATTTCATAGAAATTTAAAATACTAAAATATTACAAAAATGCTGCATATTTGATTTTGAAGGAACAGCATATTATAATAAAGAGAATTCAAATCTCATAAAATAAGCAATCTTGTTATCTCATAAATTTGATTCGAAACGAATATTTTTTCAAAGTTTAATATACTGAAACTTTAATTCTTTGCCTTCTAGGACTTTAGCAGAACTTTGACTATTGGTAGTTCTGGAACTTTTTTAAAAAATGATGCCCAATAATATGGTGTTTTGGCATGCTGAGTGCTCTGCATGAAAGAAAATTAAAAGGTTTCAGAAATAAGCCTCAGTACCAAGATCTTTCTCTGGCCTTCCGCCACCCTTCTGTTTCTCTTATTCTCTTTATTTTCTGACACTTTTGGGAAGGATTCTTTCTGGAATTTCCTAATCTGACTAAAGAAGCTTCTTCCAAGAGAAATGCAGTTGTCTTAAGACCATCGCCCTAGGAAGTTCATCTAATAACCAATAATTATTAAGCATCAGAGAAAAGACTGGGAGTCTTTACCACACCCAGACTTTTCATCTATTCTTCTGAGAAAGCACATAGAGATTACCTGGGAATCTTTCTCTGCATAATAAGACAACCTTTTTCACAGTGAAGTTCCACTCCTTACCTTTCTACCACCTCCCCCAGAGTTCAATGGAACTTCGTCCTAAGTCACTATTTTTTTAGTTCATTCATTTCCCCTGAAAATCATTTGCTCCCATACTCTCTTCCTCTACAAGTAAGGATATAAGCATCTGGACCTCATGGAGTTATTAGGTAGTCACACTGCTGTGATTCCTCCATGCTTCTGCACTTAGCATACATTTATATGCCTTTTTCTTCTATTAATCTGTTCACTGTCAGTCATTTCAGTGAATGTTCAGAGAGGGTAAAAGGGAAGCTTGGTCTCAGCCCCTACAATAAAAATCCCCAAATTTCATCATTTAGATGTGTGGTAATATGATAACTCAAAGATATAGAACACAGGCCAGGCATGGTGGCTCACACCTGTAACCCCAGCATTTGGAGAGTCTGAAGAGGGAAGATTGCTTGAGCCCAGGAGTTGGAGACCAGCCTGGGCAACAAAGCAAGACCTCTTCTTTATAAAAAATTAGTCAGGTGTGGTAGTGTGCTCCT